>JAJMGB010000030.1:0-175035 GCA_030568535.1 Suhomyces anneliseae
GGGGGACTGGGGACTGGGGGAGAGACACACAGACAGACCATGGATCGTCGTGCTCATCGTGGTCCTCGTTCCCGTGTGCCGTCACCGCCGTGGCTGGTCCCTCGTGGTACGAGGATTCTCGGTATGTTGTCATAATTGGACCAAACTATGACGACATCCCTATATTTAGCACTGTAGCACTTATAACATGTTTAATAATTTTTTTTCAATTGGTAAATCATGAACAGCAATTACAAAAACGTTCCAATGACTGGTGATAGCTATCCTAATATGGGTTATGGTAGTGCACCCAATTTTTTTTTTTGTTCAATTTTAAATTGTCCTTTTAGCTTGTTGGTTATGGGTGATGGCTAGAAGTTCACGTGGAGAGCAATCTGTACCTGCGTACTTTGTTTTATTACCCAACCAAACTCTCCTACACTTACTTTTTCTCACTGGTTTTCTACTGAGTCTGGTAATGACCTCCCCCAAATCGCCAAGAACCTAAAAACCCTAAAAATCCCCAACAAGCAACAATACTAAAATTTGATAATCCCAATGAGAATAATCTCCACGTTTTTTTTTTGTGTTTCTTAAACAGGATCCTGCTCGTAATTTTTTTGTGATTAGTCGTCGTAATTCCTTCTCTGTACCCTGTCAATCGTCAAAAAAAAGCAAGTTACATAATAGAGAAGCCACGTCACGTGAGTGTTGATCCTAGCTGATCGCACCCGATAAGGTGATGATATTACCCCAGCCAATTCTGTTAGTGTGAGGTCAAGGCTAAACAGACTCCGCCGCTTCTTCCCCCCTCAATTCAGTAACTTATCTTCAACCACGCAATTGATACATCAGCGACTCGCTTTAACTCTCGACGCGTCAAACAACAAGAGCCCATTTGCATTATTCTAAGCCCACAAACACACACATATCTGTTGAATCACCAATAGAAGCACTGTTCACTTTACTTGAGCTTATTTGACCAGCAGACCTTTTTTTTATTGAATAACCAGCTCATTTGATCCCTGGCGGATTGAACTGTTGATTCACTATTGAACTTGAACCCGCTACCACCTCGCACGCGCGCTTAGCTTATTATACCTTTCCACCACAGCCTAACATTCCAACCTGGCTCTTGTTAACCGCTTAGCCACTGGTCTCGTCTCCACAGAATGTCGTTTCTCGAGAATGTTCCCACCCCCGCCAATCACCAATCCCCAGAGTATCGGTTCATCGTAGATGAACTCTTTGTCAAGCTTGATGCTGTGAACAAAGAGACTTTAGGTCAGTTTCGGACTGTTTCTCAGAAGAAAGAGAATATAATCCGTACTTTCATCACCTCTTTCAGAACCCATATTGGTGATGATATCTACCCTTCAGCCAGGCTCATTTACCCTGAGAAAAGTGGAAGACTTTACTATATCAGAGATGTGACATTGGCTCGGTTAATTGTGAAAATGTACCAAATTCCAAAGAACTCAGAAGATTATCAAGTTCTATACTTTTGGAAACAAAGTTACCATAAATCCAAACGTTTCAGTGCCGATACCAGCAATTTAAGAGATCTTCCTTTACGTGCCTCAAGAATCATTGCCAATAGAAGACCCTTGACTGTCAATGAAGGTACTAAAACGTATACTGTAGAGAAAATGAATCAGTTACTAGATGATGTATCTGATGCAAAAAAATCAGCTGAACAAATTGAAATTCTCAGACCTCTATTAGATTCTTTGACCATTCCTGAAGTTCGTTGGTTACTTCATATTCTTCTTAAAAAATCTATCTTAACTCGTTTTGAATCATTCTTCCAATATGTGTGGCATCCGGATGCCCCTTCCTTATTTAATATTTGCAATGATCTTCAAAAAACCTTTAATTACTTGACAGACCCAAATGTTCGATTGTCTCCAGAAAAACTCCATGTGTTTCCTACGCTTCCATTTAGACCCCAATTGTCACTAAAGCTCACCAAAAGTTATGATAAAATGGTAAATGAGTTGAAAACTGCAATTCCGATGGATGAAAAAATGCAATCGTTATATGATAAACTTGATTTAAAAGGAAAATTCTACATAGAAGAGAAAATGGATGGTGATAGAATGGTACTCCATAAACAAGGCAATCAATTCAAATTTTATTCCAGACGTCTTAAAGACTATTCCTTTTTATATGGAGAAAATTATGAGTTTGGTTCCTTAACCAAATATCTTGCTAATGCATTTCCTGCAAAGGTCAATTCAATTATTCTAGATGGAGAAATGGTTGCATGGGATTTCAAACGTAACGTCATTTTACCATTCGGTACCTTAAAATCATCAGCTATACAAGAATCAGTACGGCAATACACTACAATTGATCAGTATGAACAACAATCTTCATATCCATTTTTCTTGGTATTTGATATTCTTCATTTAAACGGCATAAACTTGACTAACCATCCATTATTTTTCAGAAAAGATCTATTAGAGAAATTGATAAAACCAGTACCGAACAGATTAGAATTGTTACCTACAAAATTCGGGTCTACTGTCGGCGATTTAAAAACGGCTATGGCCGAAGTAGTGGGTGCAAGAAGTGAAGGTATTATTGTTAAACACGTTCAACTGAAATACATTTTGAATCACCGTAACCCACAATGGATAAAGGTTAAACCCGAATATTTAGAGAAATTCGGTGAAAATTTGGATTTAGTAGTAATTGGAAAAATTCCCGCTATTAAAAATTCATATATCTGTGCATTGAAGGGAGAAGAGGATGGCGTATTTCACAGTTTCTGTACTGTTGCGAACGGGTTTACGAATGCCGAATTTGACAAAATTGAAAGAATGACAAGTAGTTTCTGGGTCGAATATAAGGAAAAACCACCACCGGAAAAGTTGATTCGGTTCGGAACTAAAAAGCCAGTTTATTGGATTGACCCGAAAGATTCGGTGGTCCTAGAAATAAAAGCGAGATCTATTGATTCCACCGAGGAAAGAACTTACTCCGTGGGTACAACACTTCATAATTTATATTGCAGAAGTATCAGAGAAGACAAAACATATGAAGATTCTATTACTATCGAAGAATACATTCAGATCAAGGAGCGGTACTTTAAAGAGACCAATAAAGAGCAGGTGACCCTTAGGAAAAGAAGGTTGCAATTAGAATCTTTTGAACAGTTGAAGTCTCCGAAAAAAGTGGATGTTGAAAGCAGTTTACTTAAGCCCTTTAATTTCATCATTCTAAGCGATGCTATAGACGATAAAGGAGCAAGAACCAGCAAAGAGGACTTATCGGTTATGGTGAAGAAAAACGGAGGTACTATAGTTCGGTCATTACCAAGTCAGTCCAATTTGCAATTGGTTATTATAACCGATAAAGATGTTCCGAGTTCCAAAGCATATTTGGATAAGGGGTTTGATTTAATTCGGCCGAGATGGATTATCGAGTGTGTTAACAAGAATTGGATTGTTCCATTAGAACCGGAACTCGTTTTCATGTCAACTGGAGATTTTAGTTCCAGAGTCGATAGATATGGGGATAGTTATTTGCACCATGTGAGTATTGAAAATGTTGGAGGGTTTGATGAGCTTAAACCAAAGAGAATTCAAGAATACAGAGACTTCTATATAGAGGATGTTGTTTCACGAGAGTTGGAGGTTCCACTTCGGTACTTATTTAATAGAATTAATTTCTATATTGTCTTAGGAGATCGCTTTTTAAGGGACAGAATTGATGATTACGGAGGAGATATTACTGACGATTATCTACAAAGTTCCTATATTGTGGTCAAAGGAGATAGTGAAGAGATAAAAACAAAAGTAAATGGAATCAGTAAGGATATTAGTGAGAATATTAAGTTTACTGAAGGTGGTATGGAAAGGATCCCAAGTATCGTTACTGTTGAATTCGTTGAGGAATGTATCAAAAGAAATGTCTTGGTAGATGGTGATGATTTTAAGTATATCTAAATATGCATAGCTCTTATCTACTTTACGAATAAAATTATCGTGCTCTCTAAGCATGATAACCAATTTTTGTCTGTAAGTACTCGAGTGCAGTTAGACCTTACTGCAGGTGATATTACATGCTTGTTGGTATACTACTTGATTTTCTAGATTATATAATATGAGGGTGTTGGATCAAAAATTTCACTATTTGAACTTTGATACTTTGACTTTCACCAAGTTCTACAAACCAGTTCAAAACCCCATATACTGTCAAAAAAAAGGTACAGTGGGACATTGTTCAAGGAATTTCAATAAGACCAGTTTTAGATTTCATCCACACAAGAGTCCATACTGAAACTGGTATGTCCTCGCAACAAGCAAACCCCGTTTAGGTGGTCCTTGACAACAAGCAATTCAGTATCAGTTTAAAAAATATTTCGTCACCTTACAGATATAGGACAATCAGCAAAAAAAAGCAGTTATGCAAACTATGCTTGCCGAATTAAACCCTTGCACTTGCACTAGTGGACTAGCATTAACTATTCCTTTTTGTATTGTGGCTAACAAGTGACTTTCTCTGTTCCTGGAATGTCGGGGCCCATAATAAGTTTCAGCTGGTATACAGTCCTTGAGCTGGTATTTTACGTCATCGATCCCCACATGGAGTCTCCGCAATATGTTCCGTGCATATAGTTTGATCGATGCGATTGTGATTCCTGATCTGGCCCAAGGTGCGGATATCCTTACTACCTTATCTTATCTATGAATTTTAAATTCCATCTTCACCTATCTATGAATGTAGCCGGGCCGAAATCATACCACCGGCCTAAACCACTAAACCCATTTATATAGCAATGACCAACCCCACCATATATTTGTTTTCTCTATTTAGTATATCTGGCGATCCAAAGTCATTCACTGTCATTAGCTGGAGGGTCATACTGTGCCGTTTTAAAGGGTAATCTGGGTAATACTTTTTTTTGTTGCGAAGGATCATTCACCATCATACCAGAGATAAGCAACTCATAACAACAGATCAGAGTCATAAAAAAAAAGAATTTCTGCCAGATCAACATTTTCAAATTACTTTCATTGCATTCACCAGACTTTAACAAAACTCACCAGTTGGGCTCAATACCGTCCAACCAAATAGTCTGGCCAAAACTCTCTCCATCCCATAAGAGTACTGGTATTCTGTCATACTTTATTCACTGATAAGGCCCATAACTCCACTATAACTCCACTTGCCAACTGATCCAGTTGCCCTATTGCTTTACCCAAAAAGACCAAGCAAAAAAAGCAAATCAAACAAATACAGCAAATACACATATCTCATCGTTCCTAGCATGTCCTCGTACCTCGACCGTCCCCATTCCATCACTCCTACATTAGCTTGGTCAACACTAACCGTCTGTTTGAGCACTTTTCAGTTCGGATACCATCTCTCAGAACTTAATGCTCCCTCCACGTCGATCCCGTGCAAAAAAGACCCTTCTCCAGAATGTCTTCCTATTCCAGAACACCTGATGGCCACCATCACCGCCATGTATACTGTTGGTGGATTTTTGATGTCCTTGGTGTTGGGGTTCACTAACATATCTAAATGGTATGGAAGAAAAGCCCTTTGTATGGCGAGCGCACTTGCATTTTGTATAGGGTCTCTTATCATGGCCAATGCGGGCCTGGCTTGGGAGCTTAACCTCGGAAGGTTCATTGATGGATGTGCAGCCGGCACTTCGTTGATCATGTCACCTATTTTGGTTAATGAACTTACTCCAATTAACCATCGGGGACTTCTTGGATCTTTATTACAAGTTGCAATTGCAGCCGGTATTTTTTCAGGTCAAGCAGTCTCTTTAGTATGGCAAGAAGACAAATGGAGATACGTATTCATATTTGCCCTGTTATTGGGTATTATTCAGTTTATTATGTTTTTCACAGTCAACGAATCTCCAAAATGGATCGTAATTAACAGTGGTGATATTGAGTATGCTACTGATATTTTGGACGATTTGAGAACTGACAAAGATACAGTTTTTCATGAAATTAACCATTGGAGAGGCTTGGAAAGTAGACAAAACTCATCTAGTGAACTTCTGCGTCTTCTTCCAAAATCAGAGAATATCTTATCTAATTCTCTTCAATTGAAGCCTAAAAAAACCAGAAGAGGTTCTATGGAAGAATCATCTATTTCAACTGCAGAATTTGTATTTGGAAGATACAGTAACGAGGCTTTGGCGGTGTTTATCCTCATGACAGCTCAGCAATTGGTGGGTATAAACGCAATTGTATTTTATGGGGTCCGGATTTTGAGTTCCTTGTTCTCCACAAACACCCTTCTTCTTTCATGCTCTATTCTGTTGGTTAATGTAATCAGTGCTATTGGTATCTCAAGATTTGTGGATAAAATTGGAAGAAGACCATTGATGCTCTTTTCAGTATTGGCATCAGGTATATTTTCCATTTTAATTGGTTATGGATTAACCAATAGTGTTCCTTACTTGATGGTGGCTTCATGTTATGGATTTGTGATTAGTTATTCGTTTGGAATTGGCCCAATTCCGTACCTTATGATCCCTGAACTTGCCAGTCACGAAGTTGTATCTACTGCTCAATCAATTGGTACTTCTGCCAATTGGGCTGCGAATATTCTTATTGCATATGGAGTTCCTATGGTTCAAGATGTTCTTGGAGGAGCTCTCTTTTACATTTTCGCAGCCATTTGTGGTGGTTACTTTTTTGCAATCTGGTGGTTTGTACCAGAAACTAGAGGTGTATCAAACAGTTATGAAGCATGGAAGAGACATTACCATACCCACGATGAAACTGAAGAAACCAATGACTCTAGTGATTTAGTATAATTTTTAAAAAATTGTTTGCATTTTGAATTTTGAGTTTATTCATACTAACTAATACTATCATTTTAAAATATGTTGCTCAACATGGCAGTAACAGCTCTATTCCGTCATTTGCATTATTATAATATGGTCCAACACGTTTCAACGTATTTAATGTTTCTAGAATTGGTTCTGCTAATTATTATCTAGTTTACATAATTAATTAATTGCATTACTCTGTTCATAAAAAGTAGAAAAGAGAGGAATACAGAATTAAACAGGAAACGGTTAATTTACAACTTGGTGAACAAAAAAACCAGTTTCTTTGTAGAATATCAACCCTCAGTCTTTGAATTTGCCAAAGACTGGATGAGTTTAATTAAATCATAATGATCCTATTAATGACTAGGGTATTCCCAACTAGCTCCTTGAGTCAAATTAATCTTTCTTTTACATCACCATCTGTGGCTCGTAACTAAAGTATCGAACAAATGACACTTCCAATGCGCTAAAATAACAGTATGGAAACTGAAAAATTACAAAATAAAAAATAGAAAATCGACAAAATTCATGTGAAAGATGGTTCCAGAAAAATATCCTGTAGCCTCTCCACCCTTTTCAATTCCAGTACAAACTTGACCAGATTCACCATTTTTAATAGCTCAACCGAAAAGTCCATTGTTGATCGAGAACCCGTTAATTTTTCAGGTCCCATCTCTCCATCTCTGTTAGGACTTATAACCGTTCGTCTATTTATTTGTCAAATGTGCGGCTCGTTCAACGTTATGGCAGTGACCTACGTCATCGCTGCGAAGTGTCCCCAGTGAAATAATATGAGCGAAATAGAATGAAATTGAGACATGAAGTGATGGAGAGGGTTCAATTGGGTGGGGACCACACCAGTGGCTGTCCAATAGCAATTGGTTATTTGGTTTAGAAGACCAATTGGTGCTTTCTAATCGGTGTACTCACTACTTTTTCATTCCATATATATATTTATAAACATGATAAACCCGTACGGTGGTACCTGGCCCCTCCACCAGTCTGTCTTGTTGTGACCCCACGCGTCTGTCATCAATTTCATCTCATTCCTCGTTATGTGCCCCGTCCATTACGTGAGAGTACATGAATAACCCGTTCGGCACAGCCACTACCTTAGCACATAAATAGGGCCAATCCCCATTATACGCCATCTCCCTCTTCTCCCCCTCATCTGTTCTGTTTGCTATAGTATCAATTGAATTACCAATTGCACTAATACTTAAATAATTGAACTTATACACCCCTGAAAAACACCCCCCCTACAACCCACACCCACAACCCCACAAAAATGGTCAACTACAGAACCTGGTTAAAGGAAATTGATGATAACACCAGCATCTCCAAGCTTTCCATCCCTGGTACTCACAATGCTGCTGCTTCCCACACTGCTCTTCCATCCGTTCAATGTCAAGGAGCTTCAATTACCTCTCAATTGGAACACGGTGTTCGTTTCTTAGATATCCGTGCTGGTAAGCTTTTCCTTAAGGAAGGAGATGAAGCCAAGGATTTACAAGTTATTCACGGTAAGTTCCCAGTCCGTATTCCATTCCCATTGAAATTAAAGGATGTTTTGGAAGAAGTTTATGAATTCGTTGAAAAGAACAAGTCCGAAACCGTTATTGTTTCTTTAAAGCAAGAAGGTAGTGATGACTGGAACAACGATAAGGACGAATTTGGTAACTTAATCTGGGACAAATACGTCAACCCAAACAAGGACAAATGGTACTTGAAGACCAACATCCCACGTCTTGGTGATGCTCGTGGTAAGGTCATTCTTTTCAGAAGATTTGGTGTCCGTAACGATGACAGAAGAAGAGAATTCGGTTTCGAAGCTTCTTCATGGCAATACAACACTCAAGAAGATGACCGTGGTGACTTTGTTGTTCAAGATTTCTGTGAAATCCAACAAAAGGATGATATCAAGAAGAAGATTGACTACGTCAAGAAATTGGCTAAGAAGGCTAACGATTACACCAAGGACAATGACAACAAGCTTTTCATTAACTTCACCTCTGGTTCCAATTTCTTTGACCACGACTGCTGGCCACAACAAGTTGCCAAGGCCATGGATGAAGGTGATATTCAAGACACCTTCAAGAAGGGTTCTGGTATCATTGTCTTGGATTACATTGAAGCTAACGACTGGAAGTTGGCCAAGAAGTTGGTTGACTCTAACTTCTAAGTTATCAACCAACTAACAACCGAACAAGCAGATTTTCTGTGAATTCTGTCTGTTTGTAAGATTACGAAAGTGTATTATTATGTACTAATGAGTATCAATGATTATAAATGAACAAATGTGTTTCTAAGCATCTGTAAGAATAGATTGTAGTACTCTAGCTCCATTTACAGTACCGTTTGATAGAATTGATGGAGTGAAAAATCTGAAAAATTAGTGAAAAATTAACCAATTGGAAACATTGAGACATAGAAAACTATCATCTTCATTCTTGAGAGTGTTTGTATGAAAAGAGGAGTGATTATTCATTATTAATGGCTCCTGTAAAAGCCAATTTTTCACTTTTATAGATTTGACTGCAAAATAACTGTTGCAAAATATATCCCAAAAAGAACACTACATATTCATTTAAATTGTATTTGTAATTACTGACAAAAAATAAATGAGCCAAGAATTAAAAGAATAGGCATGGTAAATATTATGTACATGTTGGATTTCTGGGGTAAGTTTGAGGTTATCACTCGAAAAGACCAATTAATAGATGGGTCAAATTAATAAATGAATAGTTGGTACAATTACTTGGCTAATAGATAATTAGTTTAAGTTTAATGTCACTAAAGAGTATTTATTGTAGTTAATAGTAAGCTTTTGGTTCTTAAATAGCTTATGTTCTATAGCGTTGGCCATGAAAAATACCAGAAATTGTTAGAGAACTATGGATTGTTCTTTCTTGTTGCAATTGACCGTGTTCAATACATTTTTTCCTTATAATTGCCTCATGACTGCCTCACTAGCTGTTCTCCTATATCTTCCCATTTTGTGATTAACCAGTGAGATTGTAACTCGATCGACTGTCGTGCATACAGCATAAATCCGATCGGAACTCTTACAACCAACATTGACCATAATGTCCAACTATCGATGGTTAATACACAGTGGGCCGAGGGTTCTTCGGCAAAGAACGGGTGTCAATTCCCTTGGGGTCCAATTTTTCAGATTCCGTTCCATAAAATCACCAACTTCTCCATTTGATGATGCAGAACTCCAAAAGATCATAGAAACCACCAACTTTGGATCTGAAGCAAAGAGAAAGGAAAGAGAACAGAAAGAACAAAGAGAAAGAGAAGAGAGAGAAAGAGCACAAAGAGAACGAGAAAGGATTGAAAAGGAAAGACTCGAGAAGGAAAGAATAGAAAGAGAAAAGTATGAACAAGCACAGAAAGTGGTTGAGAGTCCTGTGGTGGACCCAATAGCGAAACAAGATCACCAAGTCAAAGAACCAACCATAGATATGAGCAAAGAGAGGGATGAACAACAAAGTTTTGATATCAAAAAGCCTAGAAATCCTCTTGAATCCATATCTCCCAGCACATATAAAGAAATCAAAGAGACCATTGATGATTTACCATCTAATCTCGAGGCCCAAAGAGCCAAAGTATCCAAGAAAATCGATAGTTTCCTTCTGTCAATGCAAGATACAATATTCAAAGCCACCACCACGTTGAATGAAGTTACTGGTTACTCTGGAATTGAACGGTTGAAGAACTCAGTTGGCTCACTTGAAAAAGAGCTTTTAACAGCCAAAGAAGAGGTCAGAAGAGCCAAACTGCTCTATACTGATGCTATTCAACAGAGATCTACTTCTCAAAGGGAAATGAATGAACTTTTGACCCGTAAGCATAACTGGAGTCCTACTGACCTTGAACGGTTCACTGAATTGTACAGAAGTGACCATGCCAATGAACAACGAGAAATGACCACAGAAAGCGAGTTCACAGAAGCAGAACAGAAAGTGGATGCTATTCAATTGAAGCTCACCCAGCTGATTCTTACTCGTTATCATGAAGAACAAATTTGGTCCGATAAGATCAGAAAAGTGTCTACTTGGGGGACTTGGATCTTGATGGGTATTAACGTCTGTCTTTTTATTATAGCCACATTCTTTGTGGAGCCTTGGAAGAGACGGAGATTGGTGAACTCGTTCGAGGCAAAGGTCAGAGAGATGATGCAAACAGAGGCAGCAGTTGTGAGTGGTGTAGAAGTGGCCCTGAACTCCCTGGTGGAGCCTGGAACCACCGATACTGACATTCCAGTCAAACCAGTTGAACAAAATGAACAAAATGGACAAACTAATTCTGTCGGTTCAACTGGCACAACCTCAATTGTACCACTTACTGGCTCTACTGGTACTGCTCTTTTACCCCTTAATGTGTTTGGTAAGACTTGGGAGAGTGTCAAGAGCATGGCCCGTGATAACTATCACATCTTGGCATCGAAGGATATAACCAGTGTGGTGATGGACAAGACCGAGCTTGCAGTGGTGACCACAGTCGTAGGTCTCCTTGGAGCTGGTCTTGGCTGTTTGGTGACTGTCTACTTCAAGTGATGAAGAACGATAAGGGACTTGGGTAATGTGGAGAACCGATTGGTCCAATGTGACTGGTAACTGGTAACTGGTCGCACCGACTTAGCAGCCAATTGTACACTCAATTGGCCCGTTCTTGGCCTCTTTTCTTCCTTTATTTGATTGTTCCATGACACTACACGCTATTGATAAACAGCGAGAAAATTGGATTTACCTTTTTGCTCTTCGTCTCTTGGTCTGGCGATACTCTATGCTCGCTTTGGTAAATTAACCAGACATCACCAAAATACAAGAGAACAACCTCACCATCCACGACAAAGCTGATAATGGACATATAAGAGGTTTATAGTGATACTCTACAACAACTTTCCAGCCTATAGATTACATAGACTTAACTACATAGATAACAAAGCATAAACCACATGCCAGTACTTAAGACCTAACCAAATACAGGTACACTTCGTAAAATGACCACCAAAACGGAAAAAGAAAAAAAAGAAAAATAACCTTACCAACATTAACTAGATCCAGGAACTCACCTACCTTTTTTTCCCGTGCTTCCTACCCACTATCCACCCCAATCTCCAACACTATTCACTACTCGGTTCTCGACCATTCCACGTGATTACATAAGCGCTGACTAACTTGCGTGGCGATCACCAAAGTCGCCACTCACACTCACCTGCTAGCAATATCAATCTATAAACTTCCTTCCCCCATTCATCCAATTACATATATCTACATATCAACCCCATCCTACAATGGAAGAACCAGTTGTATTTGACACCCCCATAACATCCCAGAAGAGAGACGAAAACGATGTATATTTGAAATTGAAGAAGTTGGAGAAAGAACTTGAACTCTTACAATTACAAGAAGATTATATTAAAGATGAACATCGCCACTTGAAAAGAGAATTGGTTCGTGCTCAAGAAGAAGTTAAACGTATTCAATCTGTTCCATTGGTTATTGGACAATTCTTAGAACCAATTGATGAAAATACTGGTATTGTATCATCAACCACTGGATCCAATTATGTGGTTAGAATCTTAAGTACTCTTGATAGAGAACTTTTGAAACCATCTTCATCAGTGGCTTTACATCGTCATTCCAATGCATTGGTTGATATCTTACCACCAGAAGCTGATTCTTCTATATCCATTGTTGGTGAAGATCAAAAACCAGATGTTACTTATGCTGATGTTGGTGGTTTAGATATGCAAAAGCAAGAAATCAGAGAAGCTGTGGAATTACCTTTAACTCAAGGTGATTTATATACTCAAATTGGTATTGATCCTCCAAGAGGTGTTTTATTATATGGTCCTCCAGGTACTGGTAAAACCATGTTGGTTAAAGCTGTTGCCAATTCTTCAACTGCTTCATTTATAAAAATTAATGGTTCCGAATTCGTACAAAAGTATTTGGGTGAAGGTCCAAGAATGGTTCGTGATGTTTTCAGATTAGCTAGAGAAAATTCTCCTGCTATTATCTTTATAGATGAAATTGATGCTATTGCTACCAAAAGATTTGATGCTCAAACTGGTGCTGATAGAGAAGTTCAAAGAATTTTATTGGAATTATTGAATCAAATGGATGGTTTCGATCAAACTTCTACCGTTAAAGTTATAATGGCTACTAATAGAGCTGATACTTTAGATCCTGCTTTATTAAGACCTGGTAGATTAGATAGAAAGATTGAATTCCCTAACTTGAAGGATAGAAGAGAAAGAAGATTGATTTTTTCCACCATTGCTTCTAAGATGGCTTTAGCTCCTGAAGCTGATTTAGATTCTTTGATTATGAGAAATGACCCATTATCAGGTGCAGTTATTGCTGCCATCATGCAAGAAGCTGGTTTAAGAGCCGTTAGAAAGAACAGATATATGATTTTACAAAGTGATTTGGAAGAAGCTTATACTTCCCAAGTGAAGACTGGTACTGAACATGACAAGTTTGACTTCTACAAGTGAACTCAACAACAAAAACCAAATGCAATGATGATCTTAAAAACCAATCGAACCAATAAAGTTAAACATATATCAATAAAGAAAGTAATGATATATATTCCAAGTCAATTCAATTTTATCTTTCTGGTATTGTTTTTGAGTTCGGTTCATACATGAACAAGTTGCAATTTCCAGAATTGTAAAGTATATTTATAAGTAGGAAATTAACATGAAAAATGAATAATGTAAAGACAAAAAAGTGCTTTTTAGAAGCATTTTCATTTGTAGAAGATGTGATTTATATTTTATATACATACCTTTGATTTACCCGTTAACAAAGTTAAGCTTTGTTCATTATAAGAGGTGATAAACACCAAGACCAGGAACTAAAGAGTCCCTGTTAGAGAAGTCCAAATGGTCCATATCCAAATGGGTGCTGTGTGAGTAAGTTTGATTGAATGAACTTTTGTCAAAGTTCAAATTGAAAGATGCAATTGGTGTAACCAAATAGATCTTGTTTCCTGTCTTTTCCAATTTCTTTAATAATTCTTTAACTTCGTCAACTGGTGCTCCCATAACATCAAAAACGTAGTTTGATTTGGTCTTGTCCAAATTGTAAGAAGTTCCTGTTATTATTTGTAATGAAGCATCCTTATCTCCTAAGATCCAGGTAGGAGGAGAATAGGTTCTCCACCAGACTTGTACAGTGTTCTTTTCTCCAATTTCACGGAAGTGGTCAAGAGCTGGAACAACACCACCTTGATGATAGATACCCATTAATACAGTCATAATAATGTTGAAGACGTACCATAAATAGATAAGTAAGGAGACAAGCGAAGAGGGAGGAATGGTATAAGTAGATTCTTTTTCTTTATTATCTTCTTTTTCTTTCTTTTCGTCTTGTTCTTCCTTTTTTTCATCTTTCTTTTGTTCCTTTTTAAATACAGTCAAATCGAAACAGCAACAGGCTAATGGAACGATTGGAATAAGGAATCTCAATTCTTGATGTGGAACTAATGAAAGGATACTGATACCACTAATAATAGCCAAGAAAGGAAGGGTTCTCAAGTACTTGTTCTTGAATTTCCATACTAAGAAAAAGAGACCTGGACCCAAGATTTGTGGAAAGTTCACTAATAAATGGTTGTAGAATGGATGAATTCCATGTTGAGCCAAATTGGAATAATTGGTATTGTAAAGCAAGTTATTCAAAGGAGTGATAACGAAATCATAAGATAAAATATCGTGGCCAAAGGCATAAGTATCGAATGCAATGAAAGCTGCGGTAGGAACTAAGAAACCAGTACCAATGAAGAAAATACCAGACTTGTTCTTCCAGATGTATTTGGCAATATACCAAGATGGAAGAACTAAGAAAGCTGGGAAAGTGACTCTGTTGAAAATTCCTAAAGATACAATGGCACCGAGCCACATTAAAGATTTTCTTTGACTGACTTGTTGGACCTTTGGATCAGTTGATTCAGAAATGTATCTCAAATTATCGATAATCATGATACTTAACAAGAGAAGCCAGGTTTCAACACTATTAGAGAACAAATGAGCTTGATAAACTAAGGTGACATAGGAAGTCAGAGTGAAAAACACCCCCTTGATTCTTTCTGGCTTTGTAGGTAAGATCGAATAGAGTACTTTATCGGTGATGATCCATCCTATAACCATGTTTTGCAACCTAAGAATGTACCATATTTGCATAGGAGTGAAGTCAAGTTTGGTGATCTTGAGTAAGTAAAGAACTGGACCGTAGATCAAGTACAATGGTGCCAAACTTCTGGCTGGAGTGGAGGTGAATTCCCATGGAACATTGGCACTAAAGTTGAAGATGCGTGAAGTAAGTACTTCAAGTGATTGAAAGTGTTCGTCTGGATGAATGTAAGAGTCGGAAAGGGCGAGGACAAACCGAAGCCCAATTGTGAGGAAGTACACGAGTCGCCAGTTGATGGTGGGCAACATTGGCAATTGTGTGGTAATGAAGGAAGAGTATAACTGTTGGATATGTCTGTGATTGCAATACACGAACAAGTGATTTTGTCAGTAGATTGACGCGACAGTGCGATGCGACAATATTATGGACAACGGTGTAGACCAAGTATGTGTTGAAACAATAAATTATCCTGCTGAAGGAATGGTATAAAGTAAAACTTTGGAACTTGCAGATTCAATGATGATCACCCAATTACTATTTCCATCTAAGACATGCTTATTGTATCAGTTTATGAGTGAAATAACCTGAGTTTAGTATAGTTATAATTTTGGTAGCTGAAAAGTTGACTCGAAAGAGGTGATTTGGTGTGTACCATATGATGAAAGATTGAAAGGAGATAACAAGATTCTTAATTAGAAATATCTTTGCCCAATTCCCCATCTATCATTACCCAAGATTCGGTTTGCATTACCTTGATCGGGTTTATTACACACACGTGACCAAACACATATGAATGTTATTCAATACCCAAACAAGACCCAAATTACTAGGAAATCATCAAGAAAGAGCCGGATTAATACTTTCAGAAGCTCTCAATAACCACTTTCTGATTTTGAGTGATTCCTCTGTAATTAGAGAAGACTTAGGTGCTGGTAGTTGAGACAATTTCAGTTGGGTATTGTACTTCCGTCACCCTAAAATTAAATAAAACAAATAGCCGTCGGCTTTCAACGTTTCATTAGACCATAAATTGATCTTCCATATACCTGGAAAACTGTCGGTTTCACTTTTTAGTCAGTTTTTAATCAGTTTTTAACCACCTTTATGCAGTAAAACCACCCAATGGACCACTAACGCTCGAAAAATTCCATTTTTTGGCCACCGGTCAATCATTGGCATCGAATCTACTTAATTCCCTCATACTCCGACTACATAACTCATCACCCAAGTTCAATCACTAGGTAGTTTGCAACCGTTACGGAGTTGTACGAGGCATCTTAGATCACGTGAGGACATCGTTCGTTGATCTCGGGCTCGGGCATAAAAAAGTCCGCGAAGCCAGCACTTCTGATTGGTCAGTCCGAGCCGACCACCAAATTATCATCATTAAAACATACCAATAATGAAGGTTTAAGATGATAACGGCTATGTAGGCAAGTAGTAAACCCAGTCCGATACCTAATTCTTGAAACTCCGCTAGAAATTTGATTTACCCCCCACCAGTTAATGCCCCCACCTGGTGTGCCTCCGGGGTTGAGCGTTTCCTTGATAAATTTCGCGAACAAATTAAAATTTTACATCCCTAACTCTTCTTCCATCAACAATGCTTAGACAATTCGCCAGATCTACAATTGCTCCAAGATTCACCAGATCTTACATCGCTGGTCAGTTCACCGGTAAGAGAAATGCCAATGGAAAATACACCGTCACTTTGATTGAAGGTGATGGTATTGGTGTTGAAATCTCTCAAGCAGTTAAGGATATTTACGCTGCAGCCAACGTGCCTATTGAATGGGAACCAGTTGATGTTACTCCTTTGTTGATTGACGGTAAGACCACTTTACCACAACCAGCTGTTGACTCTGTTAACAAGAACTTGGTTGCCTTAAAGGGTCCATTGGCTACTCCAGTTGGTAAGGGTCACACTTCCATGAACTTGACCTTGAGAAGAACCTTCAACTTGTTCGCCAATGTTCGTCCATGTAAGTCTATCGTTGGTTACGACACTCCATACGAAAACGTTGATACCGTTTTGATCAGAGAAAACACCGAAGGTGAATACTCTGGTATTGAACACACCATTGTTCCAGGTGTTGTCCAATCTATTAAATTGATTACCAAGTCTGCCTCTGAAAAGGTTATCAGATACGCTTTCGAATACGCCAAGTCTATCAACAAGCCTCACGTTTTAGTTGTCCACAAGGCTTCTATTATGAAGTTATCTGATGGTTTATTCGTTAGCACTGCTAAGGAAGTCGCTAAAGAATACCCAGACATTCCATTATCCTTTGAATTATTGGATAACACTTCCTTAAAGTTGACTGCTGACCCAGCTGACTACAAGGACGTTGTCATGGTCATGCCAAACTTGTACGGTGATATCATGTCCGATTTATCTTCTGGTTTAATCGGTGGTTTAGGTTTAACTCCATCCGGTAACATGGGTAACAAGGTTTCTATTTTCGAAGCCGTCCACGGTTCCGCCCCAGATATCGCTGGTAAGGGTTTAGCTAACCCAACCGCTTTATTGTTGTCTTCTTGTATGATGTTGAGACACATGTCTTTGAACGCTGATGCCGACAAGATCGAATCCGCCGTCTTAAAGACCATTGCTTCTGGTCCAGAAAACAGAACCGGTGACTTGAAGGGTACTGCTACCACCAAGCGTTTCACTGAACAAGTTATTTCTAACTTGTAATTAACAAATCAGTAAAAGTTTTGTTAATTAACAATTGATGAATCTTCTTATCTTTTTTTTGAAGGTTTATGGATTGTGTTAGGATACATAAATAAATATTCCTGTAATAGAAGGAACAGCCAGCTGACGAACTCAGCTGGTAATAACGTAAACAAATACCATTGAACATGTTGAGATGGTTCTGTAGAACAACCGACCAATAAGTTGGCTATAGGTGGACAAAGAATGTAATTGTAAGTACATGATGAGTATAACATTAGTCTGTATAAGGACCCATGGTGGATCAATTGATGCCATAAGACTATGAAGAATCGACAGGGAACAAGATATTATCTATTAAGGAGCTGCAAAGGCTCTTAATTGGTTATTCAGTTAAAAGTTGATCATAGTGGTAGTTAACGATGGTTGTAAGTACCTAAACGCCTTGGTCCATCACTCGTTTTAACAGTTAATGGTAGTTGATCAAATGATGAAAGAGTAGATAGATAGTTTCAGATTTGATATTATCAGATTTATGATCCAAAGAAACAATCTACTTGTAAGGACATACCTTTATACCCTGTGTCTAGTCATCTGGTATATCCGTTTAGCAGTTGTTTGAAGATCAGAACAACAGAACAAGATGATGGAATCACGATTTTCATGATTAAAAGGAGCTTCATGGGTCCTATGAATAAATCATAGTCTAATATGTAATGAATGGTCTCCTTCTATATCCTTCTTCTTTTGTTGTTGTCTCCCTTTCTTTAGTACAATTGTATTTTTTGCAGCACTTGAGGTGGTAAAAAATCCCCCAAAAAAACCACCAAAAAAGCAAAGTAAACTACAGTAACTACAGTTTAAAGACTTACCTGGCCTTACATAAGAAGTTAATTGAAGACGCTTCGGAATTCTTCTTTTTTAGTGCACTTTTCTTCTCTGGTTTTCTATAATTCTATACGTTTATTTCTCAGTATTTACAGCTATTGGCTAAATGAGGTTATAACAGTGAAATGAAGATCCATTGGATCCGTTTGGTTCTTTATGGTTTACCAAGTTGATGGTAATAGTAAAAAGTTGTGGAGAAAATGGTGACTTGCCCACTGGTCAATTGATCATTGGTTTATTGATCATTTGTTAGTGACAATTGGGATCACCAAAAATCTCATTAATGATGGGATACCGTGGAAGTAATGGCATTTTATTATTTTTTTTTCTTTGGATGAGTTGATGATTATTTATAATGGTGTGTTTTTTTTAAAAGGATCATTGGCTGTTTTTCATGTTGTTGTTGATTATTTCTAATCGTTTATTGAAGAGTCTTCAACACAATGTTGGTACCTTCAACAATAGCTACATGTTCAACCTTGTGGACCTTATCTTCATAATCTTCCAAAGTATCTTCCTTGATCAAGTCAATTTCCTTGACTAAAACAGGAGCACCACGGTCGACTTCAGCGATAACTTTATGAATCATGACACCACCTTTAGTGATTTCACCAGCTTGACCAGCTTTCCAAGCTCTATCAATAGCATGGGTACCATCAAAGGCTCCTGGTAAAGCAGGGTGCAAGTTAATGATAGTGATGTTGGCTTCAGCCAATGGGTTCAAAACAGTAGGAGATAAAATCAACATCCATCCAGCACATACAATCAAATCTGGTCTGATATAATCCTTTTGAGGGGTACCATCAACACTTCCATGAATGATTAAGTTGGCTAAGTCACTATTGAACTTTTCACGACGAACAGCACGTTCATCTTTTTGTTCCTTGGTAGTTCCAGCATAGTACAGTTTAAGAGTATGAACTTTAGCAGGAATTGATGCTTTAGCAGCTCTAGTTAATCCAAAAGCTGTTTCACTGGAGGAAATAACTTGGGTAATTTCACCAGACAAATTGTCAGATGCTTGGGCATCAATAAGGGCTTGAAGATTGGACCCTGATCCTGAGATCAAGACGGTGATTTTGGGACTCATGAAGAACGAATAGACCAGATGAATTAAGTTGATGTTAATTGATAGTATTGACTCGGGATGATAAAGTCACGTGTTGATTATCTCCCACTAAATGCCAATGCATTAAGTAATCATCGGAGTCACCAAATTTGAAAAAAAATTTGGAACGAGATGACTAACATCTTATGTAATGTGTGACAATCTTTTCTATTGTTCAATTCCTCAATTGAGTGGTATTTTGGGGTACATAACCAATGGGGGGTATAATATTATTGAGAATTATTGCACATTTGGTTAACTTACACTGGCTGTTCAATTAATAAATATTTGTTAATTAAAGTGGAATTGAGCAAATGTTGCTGGAAACCATGTTTTTTTTTCCTTGCTTGGTGTAATAATATATTGGCTCAACTCAATTGATTAAAAATTTTGTCATTTCAGTATGAGGTATTTTGCTTTGAATTCTTCAAAAGGTCTATTGTAATTTCCAGGACTTTAACAATATTTTCCATTTTGGATTTATGATTTTGACAGGCAATTTAACGGTATATTAATATCTACGGCTGAGTTACTAAAGAGGCAAATCAATTGATATGTCAAAATAGAAACTTACCTTAATTACTTACATGACAAATTTTTAGGGTCCATCTTACGGCTATTGCACTTGGGATTTTCTACATGCTTACTTTCTTATTTTTTTTTCCTTATATTCGCCACTTCTGCACTCCAGAAGATGACAAATTAAAAATAATGTATTCATTCAAGGAAAGGTCATCAACATTTGCAATTTGGTTTCAGGTACGACCAGATCGTGAAACAGCTACCAATTCGTATAATTACGAGAGTCCCCTCTTTTCAAAAATTTTGGGTAAAGGGTAAGATATTTGTTGTACTATTAAATTTTAAGGTCACCCATTTAACCCAATTATAACTATAATGGTTAATGACCTTGTAGTTAAAATGATGTATGAATCACACGACCAGAGTTCAACGCCTTCATCTTTTTGACACTGAGCCCCCAATAAAGGTAAAGTATCATTTGATATGGTCGGGTCACGTGATCCACTCGGTATATGATCTACATCAAAAACTGGGTGTCAAAAGAAGGTAAAAGAATCTATGCAAGAAGTAAACAAGAGTAGGTGGGTCTAATAATATCATCTGTACGCCACCATTCCTACCCATACATTGCAGAAGTGACCCACCAATCATCTTGCTTCTAGCCCAGGTCAATTGACAATTATTCAGTCAACGCCCCTGGTTGAATCCGGGTAACTGTGTAAAACTGAGCCCGACGCCTGCACCCCTTAACTATTGCAGTATGGGCCCCCCTGCCCATCGCAATTTTTTCACCTCTCCTCCCCTCGTGCTGCCCTCCGTTTAAAACCTTTTTCATTCCCTCTTTTTCTTCTTTTTTTTTGAAGTTCTTCTTTAGGTATAGTTTAACGCCAAAAATCAATTCAAGATGGGTATGTACAAATGAATACGATGAATTACGATGACGGTTATGATTGATTATCATGATGGAAGATAGGTTGAACCAACCAAGTTGATGAATGGGGCTGAATTGGTTGGCATTTGAAAAAATTTTCACGATGGCGGTGATGGAACAAGTGCAACTGGCTTTTGAAGACCTTTTGAAGAAAAAATAAGAAGGCTTAAGCTTTTAAGAGTTGACAAGATGGATCAACAGCTTGATTGGCTTTAGCATTGAAGGGTATTCACTAGCATTGTCGTTCAATTCGTTGTCATTGATGGATATGAAAAAAGAAGAAAACTTTTTCATCCAATTTCATGATGACATTAATCATCAATCAAAAACGATCCTAATTCATAGTTATTGTAAAACAAAACTAAAAAAAACTATTACAAATGAATCAATTATACTAACAATTCTTATAGTCGCTTTTACTATTGAACAAATCCGTGACTTGATGGACAAGGTTACCAATGTCCGTAACATGTCCGTCATTGCTCACGTCGATCACGGTAAATCTACTTTGACTGACTCTTTGGTCCAAAGAGCTGGTATTATTTCTGCTGCCAAGGCTGGTGAAGCTAGATTCACTGATACCAGAAAGGATGAACAAGAAAGAGGTATTACTATTAAGTCTACCGCTATTTCTTTGTACGCCTCTATGGGTGATGACGATGTTAAGGAAATCAAGCAAAAGACCGAAGGTAACTCTTTCTTGATTAACTTGATTGATTCCCCAGGTCACGTTGATTTCTCCTCTGAAGTCACTGCTGCTTTGCGTGTTACCGATGGTGCTTTGGTTGTCGTTGATACCGTTGAAGGTGTCTGTGTCCAAACCGAAACTGTCTTGAGACAAGCTTTAGGTGAAAAGATTAAGCCTGTTGTTGTTATTAACAAGGTTGACAGAGCTTTATTGGAATTGCAAGTCACCAAGGAAGATTTGTACCAATCTTTCTCCAGAACTATTGAATCCGTTAACGTCGTTATCTCTACTTACGTTGACAAGGCCGTCGGTGACGCTCAAGTTTACCCAGAAAAGGGTACCGTTGCTTTCGGTTCCGGTTTACACGGTTGGGCTTTCACCATCAGACAATTCGCCAACAGATACTCCAAGAAGTTCGGTGTTGACAGAATGAAGATGATGGAAAGATTATGGGGTGACTCTTACTTCAACCCAAAGACCAAGAAGTGGACTAACAAGGACAAGGATGCTGATGGTAAGACTTTAGAAAGAGCTTTCAACATGTTCGTCTTAGACCCAATCTTCAGATTGTTCTCTTCTATCATGAACTTCAAGAAGGAAGAAATCCCAACCTTATTAGAAAAGTTGGAAATCGTCTTAAAGGCTGACGAAAAGGAATTAGAAGGTAAGGCTTTATTAAAGGTCGTTATGAGAAAGTTCTTGCCAGCTGCTGACGCTTTATTGGAAATGATTGTCTTGCACTTACCATCTCCAGTTACTGCTCAAGCTTACAGAGTTGACACTTTGTACGAAGGTCCATTAGATGATCCATTCGCCACTGCCATCAGAAACTGTGACCCTAAGGCTGATTTGATGTTGTACGTCTCCAAGATGGTCCCAACCTCTGATAAGGGTAGATTCTACGCTTTCGGTCGTGTTTTCGCTGGTACCGTTAAGTCTGGTCAAAAGGTCAGAATTCAAGGTCCAAACTACCAAGTTGGTAAGAAGGAAGATTTATTCGTTAAGTCTATTCAAAGAACCGTTTTGATGATGGGA
Source organism: Suhomyces anneliseae (assembly GCA_030568535.1). NCBI lineage: Eukaryota > Fungi > Ascomycota > Pichiomycetes > Serinales > Debaryomycetaceae > Suhomyces > Suhomyces anneliseae. Next base: position 22,793 of record JAJMGB010000030.1, read on the forward strand.
AGATTCGTCGAAGCTATCGATGACTGTCCAGCTGGTAACATTGTTGGTTTAGTCGGTGTTGATCAATTCTTGTTGAAGTCCGGTACTATTACCACCAACGAAGCCGCTCACAACATGAAGGTTATGAAGTTCTCTGTCTCCCCAGTTGTCCAAGTCGCTGTCGAAGTTAAGAACGCCAACGATTTACCAAAATTGGTTGAAGGTTTGAAGAGATTATCCAAGTCCGATCCATGTGTTTTGACCACCATGTCCGAATCTGGTGAACACTTGGTTGCCGGTACCGGTGAATTGCACTTGGAAATTTGTTTGCAAGATTTGCAAAACGATCACGCTGGTGTTCCATTGAGAATCTCCCCACCAGTTGTTGCTTACAGAGAAACTGTTGAAGCTGAATCTTCTATGGTCGCTTTATCTAAGTCTCCAAACAAGCATAACAGAATCTACGTTAAGGCCCAACCATTGTCTGAAGAAGTTTCCCAAGACATTGAAAACGGTGTCATTGACCCAAGAGATGATTTCAAGGCTAGAGCCAGAATCTTGGCTGACAAGCACGACTGGGATGTCACTGATGCTAGAAAGATCTGGTGTTTCGGTCCAGATGGTAACGGTCCAAACGTTGTTGTTGACCAAACCAAGGCTGTTCAATACTTGAACGAAATCAAGGATTCCGTTGTTGCTGCTTTCCAATGGGCTACCAAGGAAGGTCCAATTTTGGGTGAAACCGTCAGATCTATTAGAGTTAACATTTTGGATGTTACTTTACACGCTGATGCTATCCACAGAGGTGGTGGTCAAATTATCCCAACCATGAGAAGAGCTACCTACGCTTCTATGTTGTTAGCTGAACCAGCTATCCAAGAACCAATCTTCTTGGTTGAAATCCAATGTCCAGAAAACGCTATTGGTGGTATCTACTCTGTCTTGAACAAGAAGAGAGGTCAAGTTATCTCTGAAGAACAAAGACCAGGTACTCCATTGTTCACTGTTAAGGCTTACTTGCCAGTTAACGAATCTTTCGGTTTCTCCACCGATTTGAGACAAGCTACTGGTGGTCAAGCTTTCCCACAATTGATCTTCGATCACTGGGCCATCTTAAGTGGTGATGTTACCGACCCTAACTCCAAGCCAGGTGCTATCGTCAAGGCTAAGAGAGAAAGACAAGGTTTGAAGCCTGAAGTTCCAGGTTACGAAGAATACTATGATAAATTGTAAGCTCTTTAATGGGTATTAAAATTATGGGATTCTAGATTCTGTTTATAGTATAGTCATTGTTAATCTTGTTCTCTAAATATAAGCGAGCGATAAAAATCATCAATGTAGAAGAATTAAAACAAATGAAATTAAGAGTAAAAAGCAAAAAGCAAAAAGCATTGTTGGTTATACCATATTGGTTACGATATAACCAAAATACTTATGTAATGGATTTTAGGTATGACGTATTGCCCAGATATGATATTAAAGACGGAGATGGAGCTGATTATACTGTCGGAACTAAACGGACTTCATAGCGATGAGATGACCCCCAAGACCGATTTCTATTTGTGTCAGAACCCCATACATATAAGAATAATTGGTTGGCCAAGAAACGGCAAATTGTACATACAAAAGCTGTTCCAAATGAACGAATGAACGGTCAAGATACCTTCAAAGTTCATCGTATAAGTGGAACGATGATTGTAAGTATCGTATAAATAAACGAAATTTTTCACTTCGTATAAGCACGACAAGAATGAATAAAATTACTTGGAAGTGATGGTGGTACGATGAGACTAGAAATGAGTAGGTCTTTTTTAGTTTGCTTTCTAGAATATCCCTTCCTTATTTACATTCTTTCCTTGCTTGGTATTTTTGCATGGAAAATGTGAAAAGCTTCTGGCACCTTTCTACGCGTAGTCTAATAATAGAATAGAAGTATTATTATGATAATAATATTAGCCTAGTATAATTTTATAGCATTTTTATAATTGATAATACTAAACATTAAGAGAACAGGTAACAAGGTGGTGTCTGGTGTCGTTATTCTTTTTTTTTTTTGACAGGTTTCGGAATTAATGGGATATTTCAAATGTTTCCAATTGGTAAAGATTTACTAGTACCTGTTTCTGTTACTAAAGGAACATGTTAGAGATGGTTTCTTTTCATCATCGTTAGAATATAAATTACATGCGCCAAACATATCAGCCGTACTGGTTTCAGGTTAACTAATAGTAGTAATATTACAAGAATGTAGCCACATATCGGTAAAATGGAGAGATCGCTGGTTCTTTTTTTTTTTCAGTATTTAGTGGGAGGCTGAGATTTCGGTGATACCCCAAAAAAAGAGCTCTCCATACTTTCCAGATTTTTCACATAGTTTATCATATTCATGTGTTAAAAGTTAAAACAATTGTAGACATGTGGGCCCCCACACACTATTCGGAGGAACACCACTAGAAAAAGTTAGTTTTTATTTGACTAAATGGGTCGGAACGTCGTCCCCGGGAGTACGGCTTAAGTTCAATGCAATAAGTCGCCTTAGTTCAGTTCATCTCTAACTATAACCAAAGTGCCAAATTGAAGGGGGGGTGCATCGAGGCTCGAGGCACTTTTTTTTTTGGTCATCCTGCCGCCTGGAGACACAAATGGACATAAATATGGAGAATGTTAATGTATAATACTTTTACATTATGACGTAGGTTAGGAAAAGTTTCCTTGTCCTAATTTGTCTATAGTTGTAGTCATTTAGTCATTTTTTTTAAACCCCCCAACCACTATTTCCGCACTAAGTACCGAGTCGGATTCTCCCCCTTTCGGCGGAATTCCCACTAATACCCGCACTACAATGGTAGTAGTGCTCTCGCCAACTAAGTGTCACACCCGCTAAATAGCGACACATTCCTTATTATCACCGAGCTATCTCCCCTCTAACAAATACTACCCTAGTTAATTCTTCATATTATATATCTATATCCACGGGTATCTTACACACACACACACCCACACACACATACACACATGATGTTAGCCCATAGTAACACTCATTCCAGCTGTGCGATGAGCCTCATCGTTCCTTATTTCTGTAATTTAACTCAATCTGTAGCAATCACCCCGGATACCCTTCAGCCGCTTGCTTCCCTTACCGGGAAAATCGGCTGCGATTATTAAGCATTTACAAACTCCAAAAGGTTATATAATCACCAGCTTTTTACCTCTTGGCAGACCCAAGAATTATTTCAAGACATCGTTTACTACATTAACAACGGTTAGTACAGGTACTGATCGTTTCCACTTGTTTATTGTACCATTGACTGTTATAATTAAACATTCCCCCATTGCCACATAAAAGTGTCTTGGTACTAAAAGAGAGAAAAAAAAGTTCCTTTACCTTTTTTAATCACACACCTCATCTGCATCAACTATAGATTACACCTAATAGTTTGTGGTATTACTAGTTTGTTGATCAGAAGGTCAAATTCTAGAAGGTTCCATCATCATCACATAAACGGCTGGTCCCTCTTTCAAAAATAAACACATTTTATCAAAAGGGTCTGTCTCATATATTAATTATAGCTACTACTTTTGGTGATACACAACAAACAATAAGCCACCCTATAAAATAATAATACCCACACACAGTTAGTCACACACACACCCCTAAAACGGGCCATCGCTAATCAGTTTGTGAGTTTTATAAAGTCTTACGACCTTTACAATTCATATATCAGTCTTACGATACTTACAACGGGTCATTAACCACTACCTTACGTGGTAGAATCAATTACGGGTACTAGCGGGTATTTTCCTCACCACATCACTATATCCTAGGATCTACATCAACTACCTTAATTCCTTTTTTTTTTACTTTTGGTTTGTGACTGGTCACCTTCATCAACACCGTTAAACGACTTGTCATCTAAACTCATACTATCACCATCCACCATCCAATTCCCCCTCCCTCAATATAGAATAACCAAACAACTGCAAAAATGAGTCTTTCAAAAGCTCAGGTATTGGACCATCTACTTGCCAACATATCAAGACCTTCTCCTTCAGTGCTAGCATCTTCCCTTATATCCATTACTACATCAGCTATCTATATATGGAGATACAACACTAGCAAGGCACTCAAGACTGTTGATGTCAAGTTCATCGTTGGTATACTTGTATCACTTAATGTATGGAACCTCATTCTCACTTTCGGAGCATCGCGAATCTTTGACCTCACACCAATACTCCGTTACTTGGATACTCAAGAAAGTTATTCTTTGATTAACCAAGGTGCGACTGGTCTCAATAACTTATACATCAAAAAAGATCTCATATTCATCACCATAATTGTGGTTTCAACATTCATGATTCATGTGCTAGCCACTGGTGGTATACGCTGTGGTGAATACATATCATTTATCTCAGCTGATAACCATGTTGAACGTCCTAAAAGACATAAGAAAAGTGTCAGTTTTGATGAAAATCTCATCACCTTCAACTACAAGGAAGAAATGACTTTAGAGTCTTCTTCTCCTGATCCTTCTACTTCAAGACTTGCAGTCAATTCTCCTATAGCTGATTTCTTGACTGGTAGAGGATTCAGAAAGTATTTATTATTAATGACCATGAATTTCATATTATCAATTGCTTTCCTCCCAGAAACATTCCAACTCAATTCATCTGCTGTGTTGCTTGATCTTGGTCCAGAAACTAAACTCAAGTCTGATCATGTCATTTTTACCCTTTTATTAACATTCATGATGGATGCTCTGGCCAGATTGTTCAGAGCTATGAACGGTACTTCTTCATACCGTCGTATGGAAAACTTCCCTAAAGTTGTTTTCATAATCTGCAGATTTATCTGGTTCTATATTTGCTTAATTCTTAATTTTGCACTTGGAACTATGGTATTATCATCAGATGTGTTCATTAATCTGATTCATATGATTGTTAATGATCTTGCATTTATAGTTTCTCCAACTTCTAAGGAGATCACAGCTAATTACCCAGTCCAACTCATCACATCTATTGTCATCAATTATCTTTCACATTCAAGTTTAGGAGCTCCAGAAACCACTCTTTCTGTGTGTTCTGAAGCTGTTTGTGTTCAAGAAAACTTATTAAACTCATTTGTTACTTCATTCAACAGTTTGGAAGTAACTGTTATCAACTGTTGGATCTTGTTAAACATGCTTTGTTTCAGTTTACTTCCTGCTATGATGTGGGTGATAATAGACACAAGATTGAGTTATTTGGGAAACAACAGGAAATTGCACAAGGAAAGTATAGAAATGTGGTCTTGAGTCAACGTTGAACCTTGAATAAGACTAAAAATAATGTGTTTCATAGGGTTACATTAATTTAGGTGAATTGGCTATTTGAAATGGCTATTTTGCACCCAAAAATTAAAAAACAGTCCATTCTGCAATAATCAAAAATATCTACATTTGCAGTAATCAGCACAACAGCTTGGTATAGTTGTTATGGTCTGTATCCTTTGTTACATTTACACCTGCTATTTATTTCGGTGCTGGGAATTATATGTATTATGACAGCTAAAAATCATAGGTCTGCTAATCCAGTACGTATGTAATTATGACCTATCAAGAACGCTATTTATTCGGTATTTATGGAAAAATCCATGGTACTCGTATGGGTACTATGGTGGATTTAATAAAATCAAACGAAACAAACTTGTAGAGATATTAACTAGTATGTATTTGATAATTGTAACTAATATTTTCAGCTTATCAGTAATATTGTATAGCTAGGTAATTATAATTATAAAATTGTTGCAGATGCTAATCTTTTGTTTCTTGGCCAAGATAAAAAGCTGAATAAACTATTCAATCTATATCTTCTTACCTCGTCATTATCACAGTAATTCTCATTGGTCGGTTGTACCACTTAACTCTCAACACTTCTATCATTTATTCGCAGCAATTTATCACAGCCTCTTTCTCATCTCGGTAAAACATATACGATCTTAGCCACCAGCCACAAACCATGACATTGCAGCATCATGCCATAACCATACGATCTTTCCAGCTTCCTCTATTCCGCTTTCTATCTAATAAAGTCTATCTAATTATCTGGTTATGTTAATTATTTTTCAATAATTTCGTTATCAGGGAACCACTGCCTTTTTCGGTAGGTGAACGCGGCGGCTTGATTGTCCCGTTTGGGTAGATAAGACCCGTTGCTGCAAAGTATAAAAAGGTTCCCGATCCAACCCCATAATTACCCCCCTATCACTTTAATTATCACCATTTGATCATGGATAGATTACTGCAATTGGCACTCCACGCTACCTCCAGCGTCCTGGCCCCTCCACCTCCTGCTCACCCTTTAGATCCGCTTTCTCCGTTAGAAATTCAAGCGGTTGCTAATGTTGTAAAACAGAAGTATGCTGGTACTAAGATTATGTTTAATACCATTAGTTTGAAGGAACCTATTAAAAAGGTATACTATGATTGGAAAGAGAAGAATGGTCGTTTACCGCCAAGACTGGGTTACTATGTGGTGATTGAAGATGGAAAATCTGCTGTTCATGAAGGTATAGTTGATCTTGGTTCATTGACATTGGTTGAGTTTAAATCTACTGAAGGAGTTCAACCTATTTTGACTCCTAGTGATTTACAAGCTACTGAAGATGTTGTTAGAAAAGACCCAGAGGTCATTAGACAATGTAAAATTAGTGGTATTCCTGAATCAGAAATGGATAATGTTTACTGTGACGCATGGACAATTGGTTATGATGAAAGATGGGGAGCATCCAGACGGTTGCAACAGGCATTGATGTACTGGAGATCTGATGAAGATGATTCACATTATTCTCATCCCCTTGATTTTTGTCCTATTGTGGATATGAATTTGGGTAAGGTTATCTATATCGATATTCCTACCAGAAGAAGAAAAGTGTCTAAAAACAAGCACTCCAGTTTCCATCCTGTTCATATTAAGGAGAAATTCGGTACCAAAGAAAATCCAAGTGGTTACAGACAAGATGATGCTATAATTAACATTACTCAACCAAATGGTGTATCTTTTAAAATGGATGGAAACTTGATGAATTGGTCTAATTTCCAATTTCATATTGGGTTCAATTACAGAGAAGGTATTGTCTTGAGTGATATCACCTATAATGACCATGGAAAGGTTAGACCATTATTCCATAGAATTTCTCTTGCCGAAATGATTGTTCCTTATGGTTCTCCTGATTTCCCACATCAAAGAAAACATGCTTTGGATATTGGAGAGTATGGAGCTGGTAACTGTACTAATCCATTAGCCTTGGGTTGTGATTGTAAGGGTGTTATTCATTATCTTGATGCTCATTTCACTAACAAAGAAGGTGAACCAACCACTGTTAAAAACGCTGTTTGTATCCATGAAGAAGATGATGGAATTTTATTCAAACATTCTGATTTCAGAGATGATTTCCAAACTACTGTGGTAACTAGAGGTAAGAGATTAATTATTTCTCAAATCTTTACTGCTGCCAATTATGAATACTGTTTATACTGGATTTTAAGACAAGATGGTACTATCAAATTAGAAATTAGATTAACTGGTATTTTGAACACTTATATCTGTGATAGAGATGAAGATACCGGTCCATGGGGAACTCAAGTCTATCCACAAGTTAATGCTCACAATCATCAACATTTATTCTCATTAAGAATCCATCCTAGAATTGATGGTGATTTCAATTCTGCTGCTACTAGTGATGCTAAAAGTTCACCACATCCTTTTGGTTCTGTTGAAAATACTTATGGTAATGCATTTTACTGTGAAAAGACTACCTTCAAGACTGTTCAAGATTCTTTAACTAATTTCGAATCTTCTACTGCTAGAACTTGGGATATGTTTAATCCTAATTCTATTAATCCATATTCTGGAAAACCTGCTTCATATAAATTGTGGTCTACTTACTGTTCTCCAGTATTGGCTCAAGAGGGTTCATTGGTACGTAAAAGAGCTCCTTGGGCTGTTTACTCTACTGAAGTTGTTCCATATGCTGATGATAGTACTGGATATGGTAGATTATACCCTTCAGGTGATCATGTTGCTCAATGGAGTGGTGATGGTTTAAGAGGAATGAGAGAATGGATAGGAAACGGTACTGATAATATTGAAAACACTGATATTGTATTTTTCCATACTTTTGGTATTACTCACTTCCCAGCTCCTGAAGATTTCCCAGTTATGCCTACTGAAGTCTTTGATCTTATGTTAAGACCAAGAAACTTCTTTAAGGAGAATCCTGTTCTTGATGTCAAACCATCTTATGCCCGTACTACCAAGGAAGTCAAGGCAGGTGCTGCAGGAGAGGATACTTGTTCATTAAACGTTGATAAAACTTCCAAGTTGGCATTTAATGAAGCAAGTTCTTGTTGTAAGAAATAGTTAAAAACAGTCATATGTTGAATTTATAAAGGGATTTTATAGCTTTGATAGTTGATAAAATAAAAGGTCCTTTTTTAGTTACTTGTAGTTGCAATAGCTGCAAAAAAAATTCATAAGATAATTAAATGACAAAATGACCCACTAATTAAGCCATTAGATTTAATTCATTTAATCAAATGAATGACTCACGACGTGTAGTGTATTTTAAAATTAACTGTAACCATTCATTATGCCTTCTAGTGGTGTTCTAAGGTCAATGCAAATGCTTGATTAACTTTGAAAAAAAATCTAATAATTGAATAGCATAAAAAGTGATTCCTTAAATTTAAAGTAAATTTTTCACTTATAGTTTTTTAATTATACATTCTAGTAATCACACGCATTTGTATCATTGCACTTACTTATCTCTATCTTCTATCTATATACTCATTATCATCATCGCGACCGTTTTGGTACTGCACTGAGACTCATCGCTGAAAAGACTCAAGGACATTGACTCAAGTGACTGAATCATTGACTCAACAACAAATACACCATGAAGTACATCATCGAACATATGGAAGAAGGTTTCTCCGAGTGGGTTACTCTTGAATACTCTCAAATTATCCGTGATGTCGGTAAGGATAACCTTATTTTGACCTCATTACCTTCAGCTACCACTGAAAAAGATATTCCAAAGGCTCTTTTAGACTTGGGACTTCAATGGACCACCCAAGAATGTGTTGATATTTACGGTGGTATTGATAAGACCAGAGTTTGTCTTTTGGACCCAGCTGCTGAAACTGACTTGGTTCCTGAAGACGGTGAAAACTATGATTACTTTGTTTTCGGTGGTATCTTAGGATCTCATCCAAGAATTGACAGAACTGGTATTTTGAGAAAGAAGTACGGTTTTGCTGGTAGAAGATTGGGTGCTTTACAAATGACCACTGATACTGCTATTAGAACCACTCAAAGAATCGTCCAAGACAAGAAAGAGTTCAAGGATATTGAATTCTTGGATTACCCAGAAATCAGATACAACAAATACGAATCTACTGAAATGCCTTTCAGATACATTGTTAAGGATGGTGAACCAATTTTACCAGAAGGTATGTTGGAATTGATCAGAAAGGATGGTGAACAAACTATTGACGATTTGTTATAATTTTGAACAGAACAATAAATTGTGTTGGAAGTCCCCCAAATATATATATATATATATATATATATGTCACACCATATATAACCTACCACCTGGGATGTGCTGGTTTATGGACGAAATTTGGTAGTCCTACTTGAGTGATAAGAATATCTGGTTCGCTTTACTGTGGCGGTTATTGATTTTGGGGATAACTTGGTTCTTTTTGGTCCCAGTCGTTCCTTGTTCCTACACTATCAATTATATGAACTTTCCCCAATTGTTCATTAAAGAGTAAAAAGACTCACAGGTAATAAAAATAATTTGTAAAATATACGTAACTATACGAACTGACTGTTAACAGCCTTTAACTGTGTAAGATATCAGCATTAATTGTGTTGATAAAGACCAAAGGTACTTGATATTAAATTTAAGTTTACTGTACTATTCACTACAATCACCTATAGGGTGAATTTTAGGATATCTTAAGTTTATTCCAGACTTAGGAATACACTCGAACCTGTATTCGTTATTCATAATTCATATATAAAAGCTATTTTTTTTATTATTGGATTTGGTATACAATTTACTGTTGAATAGTCACAATAAAATCCACCAATTGATACAGTCATGGCAGCAACTGATCCCCTTGAGTATTTAGCTGACTCGTAAATACAGTTAGCATAGCCCTTTGCAGGCCCTTGGTGGGGTTCTAATATAATGTGACAAGTCACCTCAGAAACGGTGATAGGTGCACAACTAGGCACCAGATCATTCCATTTTCATTTTTAGGTTAGGTTGCTTTGATGATCCAGTCAATCACTAAAATTCTAATTATTAATGACTGTCTTTACCTCCGGATTTCTCTTTGGTGACAACACTTCTCTCATAATAAACCCTGCGGTATTCACATCTTCAAAATATGAAACATGTGCACTAATAGCCGATAATAATGAAATGTCAAACACACCTTGAGGCAAACAGTAATCGATTCTACCTGTTTCATTCAATGTTTTAAGTAGTTCAAGATCTTCTCCTTTAATTTCTGATTTTCCTTTTTTACCTTCTTTGGCAGGCTCTACCTTAGTAGGAGAAGTAAGAGAAGTTAAAATATCTCCAAGAGCATTTTCTTTATTGATTCTCTCTTCATCAGAACCAGTAGGAGACTTACTTTTCTTTTGCTTGCTAATAAACCAACTAGATGCCTTGGAGAGTTTTTCAGAAATTTCATCTCCAATACTTGCCCATTCTTCAAACTGGGTATTAATACCCTTAAGTGCGAAAGGTATAGTATCAGGCTTAAACTGCGAGAACTCAGGTTTAATCAATGGTTCAAGTCTGTACCCCACAGGGTCACAAGGATGGAAGATATTGTATAAGTTTTCGCATTTAGGTGAAGCAATTGGTGAGTCTTCTGATGACTCCTCATTTTCATGGGAGGGGCTCTTGTCATGCGAAACAACGTCTTCATGCCATTTTGTAACTGACTTGTAGGATTGAATTGAAGTCTGTTCTAATAATTTGAACATTCCAATTGGAGATCCCACACAGAATAAATTTTCTACTTCAAAATCCAATAAGTTCTTAACTTTTTCTTGTCCATGAATTGTTTCTGTTTGATTGGCAAGAATATCAAATGAGATGGCTGAACCAAGTGAATGGCCCATGATATGCACTTTTCCGTTAAAATTAGGGTTCTTTTCCTTGTAGAGCTTGTAAACCCGGTTCAATTCATCGGTGACAACTCCAAAAAGTTGGTTAATATAACGAGGTTCGTAATATAAAAGAATATCCAAAACCACGTCACCTACCAAATTTCTTAATGGTTTGATTCCATCTAATGTCAATTGGGATAATGTAGGTAAATGCTTATTGCCCTTGAATGTCTTTTGAGGGTGGAAATCGATCTTGTGTCTCCAAGAAATTGGAAGCACTTGAATGGTGTTAGAAGCAGGATCATCACCCACCAATTTCTGGATTTCCTTATTATTTTCAAACACATTATTCATAGTGTTTCTCATGACGTTAATGCTATGAGTGAAATTAATCGACTCGTACTTGTGACCCAAAATTTGACCAATACCATGAATACAAAGAATTAAATGATCCACTTTACGATCAGTATCAGTGACTGAATTGGCAGGTTCAGAACTTCCCATATACTCTGCCACATCATTCCAAGTATCAGTAATAGAATCAGGTATCAAATCAGTAATTGAATCTCCAGAGTATCCTCTAGAAACATGTTCTACTGAGGCCAAACTAACCTTACTAGGACCATAACTTCTAATGACACCAAGCTGGAAATTAGAATCCACTGAAGTAGGGAATATGACTGCATTTTGTTCATCGAAATAAAGCACAAAATTTCCGTTTTGAAGATCAATTAAATCTTTTTGTTCTTCAACATCAAATTTGACCATTGACTCTTTATCAGTAATTTTATTAAAACTAGCAATCTTTTCCTTAACCAGTTTACTTGGACCTTGGTCTTCTTCTTCATTGTCTTTGTTATCTGATTTCTTAAAATTATAAGGTTTCTTGGACTGGTATCCGACTTCTAATGCTTGTGAAAGTTTATTGGAAAGAGGAGATCCCTTATGGTTAAACCAAGTTCCTCTACGAACTTCATAAATTGGTCCTTCCCAGTATACAGGTCCCAACTCAAAAGATCTGAGATTTACTTGATAAAGCTTATCCTCTTTTACAGGAACAAAATCATCTTCCCCCAAATCTTTACCATCATTTTCGATCTCATAAACTTCTTTTTCACTTCTGCGATACAATTGCTGGAATCTTGACTCTAAACGATTAGAGTCTGAGTCTGAAAATGGTACAAACACTTCAGCTTCTTTTTCTTGCTTGTAATTATGCCATTCAGGCTTGGAAATGGGGCTATCAGTAGAATAAAACCACTTAACACTGAGTGAGTGGGGGGATTTGGACAAACGGTATCCGGTAGTGGAAAAACATCTTGAAGTCAATTTGAAGGTGACCAGGAGACGGAGTCGTATGGCCCGGCTAAACATGGTTGAGCTTCAATGTTTGTTTATGTTTATGGAACTTGATGTTGTGTTTTAGTTGCTAGATGTTGAATCACGTGGCGGGGACCAGCGGATCAAGTATCATCAAGCAACATTAAGCGATTTGGGGTAGGGGCTGAGAGAATTGAAAATTGCTACTCGACCACATAAGTATACTGCTACTAATATTAGATATGGTGTTATTTATTTCTTGAAAATGGTTTTCTTTCTTGACGAATTACGTGTATTCAATTGAATCGTGATTACTCAGCTCTTACGTAATCGGCCGTTTTTGACACATCGACTGACTATAATTCTATTTTGGAATTTCATGTGTCGTGCGCGGTTCATTTAATTTTTTCTAACGTCGTGTGTGGGCAAATATCAAATGTTGCAAATTCTCCCCAAACTGCCAATAGACAAGTAATAGAAATGGCTAAAACTGCAAATTAGCTGTTTTGAAGGTAGAAACTGGGTCCTTGGTTTTCTTGGTAGTATAAGATTAAAAAATGACTGTTCAGACTCTTCTGGCCCAGTTTTGACTCTGGCTGGATCTTTATTGCTCCGCCACCATTACACAGTTACTCGTAATACTTACTACTCTAGGCATTTACGAGATATTAAATATAGAACATAGTAAAAAGAAATACGAGATGGGTCATTTAAAGTCTGTTAAACGTGTCTATTAAAGTGTACATAAGGGAAGAAACACAACTGTCACTGGACTTGGTAAAGAAACTACATAAACCAAGCAACTCCTTTCTCTTTAATTCTCTCTGTTATCTGGGATGGATCATCACTATTATCATCATGTGATAAGTTGTCTATTTAACCCGTTTAATTATTCAATTATCCCTGTTTGATTGATTTGGCACGGATTGAACATGGTTGGAAATTGTGGAGCTTGATATGAAATCCCTTTTTATATATTTTTATATTTTTATGTGACTGGTCGTTTCTAAGTTAATCCTTCTTCAGGTAAGGTAAAGTTACCACTTGGCCACAACAAAACTGCAGCATTTGAAAAATCACTATAACTGTCACCCTTCTTTTCCTTTCTACCAATTCTTAAATATATAGGAATATCTTTGTAGAACTCAGGGTAAACATTATTTAGAGCTTCTTCTATCATTGGTTGCAATTCCTTGGACTTGAATAATTTCTTAAGATCAATTTCAGTAACTTTCTCTCCAACATACTGTTCAATGTCATTAACTAAAAGGGAAATTGAACTATATTTCTTATAAAGTTTCTTTTGTAAATGAGTTAAATCTTTCACTGGATCTTCCCATTTGAGAATTCCAGTTTTAGCATCATAACCAGTCATTTTTGGTGGTTCAATATTACCAATAGGATCACTTCTTGCCAAGGCAATCACTGTTTCCGCAATAGCTGCAAGACCCCATCTAGAAGCTCCAGATAAAAAGAGACCAAGAAGAACCCCTTGAAACATAAGTGCAGTGATTCCTCTGGTAGAACATCCTGGTAATAAAATCAATGCAAGAATATAATGATGAATCCGTAATGTTAATCCTGGTAATGTAGAAATCACCACTAATCCTAATGCCATCAGTATATAGATTATTAAGTACTTTTGAAACCTTCCTGATAACCAGATCTTGTAGGCTTGAATCACGGCACAGACCAGAATTAAAGAAATGATTCCTAATACTGAAACAAGAGCACCTGCTTGCAGACTTAAATCACTAATAGTAAGTCTATCAACGGGAAGACGATCAAAAGTCACATTATTAAGCACACCTAACCAAAACATAGGGTACCAAAATATAAGTCTACTAAGAGGGGATCTTTTCACATTAGGATCAGGAGGATCTGATAAAGTTCTTTTGGATGCACTTCTCCACATAACATAAAGAATAAAGCAACTTGGAAGGAACCTCTCTAAACCAATCGATATAAGTGCTGCAAAATCATCAGATTTCAGAGCCATTACTGATATTGGAGGGTCTGTTGCAAGACAAATGGTCCAGAAACCAACAGTATTTATGGTCCAAAATACAACTGCACCACTTGCATAATATACTATCGGAATACCAAGAAAGATGTTAACAATAAGTACCAAAAGACGAGGATCATAGCAGTATGAAAAGGAACTTGTTAATGAAGTAAATGTATAACCAGAGGGGAAGAATGAAAGGAATGGAATAGATTCCATGTTATAGCTTCCCATAGCCAGACTGAAACCACTACTAGCTCCAGTAAATGAAATCTTGGCACAGCCACCATAAAATGGTGATACTAATCCAGAGTGTACAGCAGCCCCACAAGCGTAGGAATCGGCTCTGAAGGGATTGATTTCACCATTTTCGATAGTTCCTCCACCCACAATGTACAGTCTATATTTAATTCTTTGGTCTCCAATAGGAACCAAAGAGTAGGTCCAACTGCTTCTATCACATAATGCTGGACAACGAATAACCACTTCATCATCTGGATGCAAGCATTCTTTACCATGGAGGCCACAAGCTCCATTTTTACCTTTCCAGTCAATTTGACTTTGACATGACATGGAAACTGCTTCTATATATCCATCTGATGGTGTAATAGTCAAATATGGTACAATTAATGAATAACAGAGACCAAACCATAAAGTCAAATAACATACCAAAAGAGCAATTCTAAACTTCTTAGGTACTCTTTGATTGAACTTGTCTGGAAATGATTCTATTGATGATAAATAAGTGAAAGGGCTTGGAGGATCATCTCTTGGATGTTCTGGACCATCCCATATTTTATGAAGAATGCGAGAAATTGATGATTGTGGACGTATTTCAAAAGGTTCTGGATCTTCCATGGGTCTGTCTAATGATTGGAGTTCTATATTGTCTTGATAATTATTCTGATTTTGTTTATCTCTTTCACGGTGGTGATCAAGAAGAGTCCGATCTTCGGAATCAACAGTTGGTGATCTGGATCCACGTTCACCGTAATCCTCCTCTGGATCAATGTAAGGGTGAGCAGAGGGGTCCGACATAAGCCTCGCTTATACAAAATATTCGGTCCGATATAAAGGGGAAAGTAACGAGGGGTAAAACGGAGGGAGTTAACAGTTTATTAAAAAGTTGTATAAGGTATGTACTCATGTGATGGTCACTTGATAGTCGATCACGTGTGAAGGGATATAACCCCATAGCAATACTTGGTGATGAATTCACCTGAAAAGAGTAAGAATAGTGAGAATGGGGAAGGGGAAAAAATGTGCATGAAGCCACATTAATAATGCGATATCCATGGGTGTTTTAATTGTTCTATTATAGATGATTTTTATCTATATACTTGGTTTGCTATAGTATATAATAGGTTAAAGTCATAGTTGAATTAATAATTATAATTTACTATAATTTACTTTAAATGTTTAAAATTGTAGAATATTGAGAATTTTATCTATTTGAATAATCCTACGAATGAGAGAAGATTGACAATTGGTATATATTATGTAATGGTACTGTACTTAGCTTTCTATAATTAGACTAGCACACTTTAATTACAATAAAAAATAGAAGTTTAGTTGCTTTAATTAATTCTAAATCAGTTCGTATATATTATCATTAGTGGTAAAATTAATTACCATTCAACCAAGTAAAGAATGAGTATAAATGGCTGCAACATTAGAATAAAAATGATAATTATTATTATAATCTAATTAATCTTAATCTACAATAATACTTTATTACTCTAACATTTATTACCCAAAAACAAACTATATTACACCCATGTATGTTTAACCAGAACACATGGTACAAGATTCAGGATTGTCAATAGCACATGCAACAACCTTAGCACTGTAGATATCTTGTTCTAATTGATCAAGATCGACTTCTTCAGTAGCAGCCTTTTCCTTGTCTTCGATCTTTAAGTCAGCAACCGAGTTTTCTAAAGAGGTTGGCTCGGTAGAACCAGAACGAGTAGAGTTGAAAGTAGAATCAGCATCACTGGTAGTATTACCTCTAGCAACATACTTTCTTTGGTTCAATTTTTCGATAGAAGCAACAGCATTATTAGCACTAGAGACAGCATCTTGATCAACAGTAAATTGAATGGCAGCAGCAGCAGCTTGAGTTCTCAAGTAGTACATACCAGTCTTTAAACCCTTCTTCCAACCGTAGAAGTGCATAGAAGTCAACTTACCCATTGTTGGATCCTTGATGTGAATATTTAATGATTGAGATTGATCAATGAAGGCAGATCTATCAGCAGCCATATCAATGATATGCTTTTGAGAGATTTCCCAGACAGTCTTATATAATGCCTTAATTTCATCTGGAATATTAGTTAAACCTTGAACAGAACCATTGTTGGCAATAATGTTGTTCTTCATAGAATCATTCCAAAGACCCAAGTCCACTAAATCACGTAATAAGTATGGGTTAACAATTTGGAATTCACCAGCCAAGACTCTTCTAGAGTAAATGTTGGAGGTGTATGGTTCGAAACATTCATTGTTACCTAAGATTTGAGAAGTAGAAGCAGTTGGCATAGGAGCAACCAATAAAGAGTTTCTAAGACCGTGCTTAGCCATCTTTTGCTTCAAAGTATCCCAATCCCATAATTCAGTTGGCTTTCTGTCCCATAAATCGAATTGTAATAAACCCTTAGAAGCTGGAGAACCTTCATAAGTTTGGTAAGGACCTTCAACTTCAGCTAATTCAACAGAAGCTTCAACAGCAGCGTGATACATGGTTTCGAAGATTTGAATGTTTAATTCTCTAGCTTCTTGAGAGTCAAATGGTAATCTTAAAGCCATGAAAGCATCAGATAAACCTTGAACACCCAAAGCAATTGGTCTGTTTCTCATGTTAGAGTTCTTAGCTTCTGGAACTGGGTAGTAGTTACGGTCAATAATTCTGTTCAAGTTACGAGTGACAACCTTGACAACTTCGTGTAACTTTTCAAAGTTATACCAAACAGAAGAGTTATCCTTTTCAACGAAAGATGGAAGGGCAATAGAAGCCAAGTTACAGACAGCAACTTCATCTGGAGCAGAATATTCAACAATTTCAGTACACAAGTTAGAAGACTT
Organism: Suhomyces anneliseae; assembly: GCA_030568535.1. Lineage (NCBI taxonomy): Eukaryota > Fungi > Ascomycota > Pichiomycetes > Serinales > Debaryomycetaceae > Suhomyces > Suhomyces anneliseae. The sequence continues at coordinate 40,353 of JAJMGB010000030.1, forward strand.
GATAACACCCAAGTTCTTTTGGTTAGTCTTCTTGTTACAAGCATCCTTATATAACATGAATGGAGTACCGGTTTCGGTTTGAGCTTCTAAGATAGCGTACCAAAGCTTTTGAGCCTTGACGGTCTTTCTACCACGGCCTTCACGTTCGTATTTTTCGTATAAGGCTTCGAATTCATCACCGTAACAATCTGGTAAACCTGGAGCTTCATTTGGAGAGAATAAAGTCCAGTCACCGTTTTGTTCGACTCTCTTCATGAACAAATCTGGAATCCATAAGGCAGGGAATAAATCTCTAGCTCTAATTTCTTCCTTACCGTGATTCTTTCTGATATCGATGAAATCGAAGATATCTGCGTGCCATGGTTCTAAGTATAAGGCGAAAGCACCTGGTCTCTTGTTACCACCTTGATCGACATAACGAGCAGTGTTGTTGAAGACACGGACCATAGGAATGATACCGTTAGAAGTACCGTTAGTACCAGCGATGTAAGCACCAGTAGAACGGATATTGTGGATATGTAAACCAATACCACCAGCACTCTTAGAAATCAAAGCACAAGTCTTTAAAGTATCATAAATACCATCAATAGAATCATCTTTCATGGCAACCAAGAAACAAGAAGACATTTGTGGTAATGGAGTACCGGCATTGAATAAAGTTGGGGAACCGTGAGTGAAGTATCTTTGAGACATCAAGTTATAGGTTTCAATGACTCTTTCAATATCATCACCGTGAATACCGATAGCAACTCTCATAATTAAATGTTGAGGTCTTTCAGCAACCTTACCATTAATTCTTAATAAGTAAGATCTTTCTAAGGTCTTGAAACCAAAGTAATTGTATTGGAAATCACGATCAAACACAATAGCAGAGTTCAACTCGTCAGCATGTTTAACAATAATATCATAAGTTTCCTTAGAAATCATAGGAGAATGTAATCCAGTCTTTGGATTAACATATTCATAAAGTTGTTTAGAAACTTCGGAATAAACCTTGGTGGTTTGTTTGTGTAAATTAGAAACAGCAATTCTAGCTGCTAAAATAGCATAATCTGGATGAATGGTGGTCATATAGGCAGCAGTTTCAGCAGCCAAGTTATCTAACTCAATAGTAGTAACACCTTGGTAAACACCAGAAATGGTTCTTTGAGTGATATGAACAGCATCAACGTGGTTTGGATCTAATCCATAACATAATCTTTGGACTCTAGCGGTGATCTTATCGAACCGCACTGGCTCCTGACGGCCATCTCTCTTTAAAACGTACATTTTTTTTTAGATATTAAGGAAAAAGAAAGTACGATGGAGTTTTCAAAAAAAAAGCTTTTTGAGGTGGCAGGTCGAGTTCCTTATATAGTGAAGACGCGTGTTAAAAAAGATGATGAGAAATCGCCAGTGGGGGTTACACGTTATTTTGTGAGAAAAAGAATAAAAAGAATCGCGTCGTTACTGGATTTGTGAAAAGGTAAATAATGCGATGTCCTGATTGTGGAGGGTTTTGTACCGATTACACAGGTGAATTTCACCACAGTTACACGCGTCTTACTAATCATTTTGGCACAAATAACAAACCAAAAAACTCACTGACACATGGAAAATTGGGGCTTTTTTCTACATGGTAACCAGTTTTGACGTCTTTGGCCGGACCGGATGTCTGTAGAGGACCAGCCGGTGAAAACCCCGACTTTTTTATGTGGGTTTACTCAATTAAAATCTGCCTTTTCTTGCTTTTGCTTCATGTCAAATATTGATCGATATTTGTGTCACGTGACTGCTTACAGATACAGATAACTACAGATACGCGGTTTTGGTCACACAATAGACTTAAACCGGAGACATAAGACGTGTAGCAATACCGATCCGGCAACAAAACATCAACTGAAACACACGGCCCAATCAAGACAATTCGGGGTATCGGTCAGAGCCAGCACTGGCTAGATGATCAAACAATTGGCATCAAGATTGCTTGAGAACAAGACGTGTTGCTTTTAAACCGTTTCAAACGTTTAATTTCAACGTGTTATTCATACGTGTAATTCATACGTGTCTTGTTATACGCGTGATGTAGGTGTAAAAGAGAGACGAGGACGCGAAGTGAAACTGATAGAAAGAATCGGTAGAATCCCGTGGAATTTTGACATTTATCAAAAATAATAATTTCTTGCAAAAACATAAAAAAATTACAATTTTTGACTTTTTCAAAGAAGTCAAAGTTGGAGATGGTGGGGAAGATTTGGGGTAAGGATTTTATTGTAATTGAATGGTATTCAGAGAATAGCTGAAGTTTAATGGTCTTGTTGTTAGTAGGTTTGTTTTGGCTATGTTATGAGTGGGACTCAACACGTGAAGTCACATTGCTGAACGCGTGCATAGCTTTGTAATGGCTGACGTAATACACTCGAACAATCTGGAGACTAACAGAACTTGATGGAACAATATGCATCAAAAGTCCGACTATTCCGAGCTAGTAAGTCTGGGGTGCAGTGGTGCGTCCATGACTATGTGTGGGGTGTGCATGGATGATGTAATTGTTTATTAATTGAGTGCCAATGCACAATGCAAGTGTAAATTGAGTTAAACATCAACAATAACAATGTTTTGGCAAGTGAAGAGTTTTCCACAATGGCTGCAAAATCAGGCAGGAAAACCGATGGAGCAATGGAAACACTTGTAAAAGTAAAAGATCCAAAAAGAAGGCAAGTGCTATATTTGGGATATGTTTTACAGTATGTGAACTCAATTGAGGGTACACCCATATAGTAATACTAATACTTAAGAGGATACTTGAATTACTAAATTGCTGAAGACTTATGAATCTCTATTTATTATTATTTGTTCCAGATGATATTAAATATCTTTAGGTAGATGCTCGTAGTTTTGTTCAGCAATGTAGTGGTTAAGCCGTTACTACGAGCACACCAGAACCTACAGATAGGCAAAGAAAGGCAATTGGATTGGGATAAAATAATTCTGGTTTGGAAACAAGTGACAATTGTAAAATTGTTGACATTCTACACAAAGTTACAACTTTCGTTACCTTTAGTATCTGATGCTTCTTAATAAAGTTAAGTGTCCTGCACCAGTTTAAAATAGAGATTAAGCTCGAAGTATATCGTATTGACACAGACTCTTAAGTCATTTCTAAACGATTCTTAATGCTGTAATATTTTTGCAATTACAAAGATTATTGAAGATCATAATATGAAGCAGTTAACTCCACTATATTACCCAATCTAATCATTGATTATCAGAGAACAGTGATTTATCGTTTGAGGTACACTCACGACAGAGAAATACTGGTCAGCTCTGTTCATTCAATCTGTTCATTCATTCAATGGAATTCCTTTATATCCTTGAGCTCTCCTATAGTCTTACACATTCATGATCTCAAACCATGACTACACTTGTCTAACAATTCGTGTTCATTTATCGATCTACTTAGTTTCTTCCTTGGTCAAGTCGCTAAAGGTTAGTAATGTTAAAGTGTAATACGAGACAGATATAGAGTCGTCTTGGTGCTATCTTAATCCATTGTTATATGATTTGGTCTTTGGTCTTTGGTCTTTGGCTTTTGGTCATTGCCGGTTGGCCACTACCTATCTGGTTCCCCTTCGCAGTGTTACCAGTCACATCCCCACAATTAACAAGTCAAACGGCCAATTTGCCTCGCATTATCCCTGCATAGCAGTTATCACTCATAATCCACTTGATTACTCTCTTTTCCCTCCATCTGTTTCCATTGATTGGTCATTATCTGTCTCTAAATCGTGATGGTAATCACCGTCCCTAATTTGACGTCTTATTCCCCTCTTCCTGAATCAATACATACTTGATAAACTTTTCCAAATCAAAGTCATCTTCCTTGGTAGCAGGAGCAACTGGGGCGGCTGGAGTTGGTGGAACTTCAGCCTTGGCTCTAGGCCAGGCAGCAATAGCGGTAACTGAAGCTAAAGTAGCGACAGAAAGCTGGCGAGTTAGTAAGGTAAAACGGTCGGGAGAACGGCCAATGGTTGTGGAGGGCCGTCAATTGATTAGATTACATACAACGTGTGCAGGAACTTGTTTTCCAAAGATAGTGTAAGCAGCACCCATGGTTGTTGGTTGGTATAAAGTGGAGTCGAAGTATTTAGATCCGAATCGCATAATCTAGTCACGTGATAACCTGCCAACTCTATTCGTTGTTGGGTATTCTGAGATGAAAGAGATCGACAGAGGCACTGCTGGACGAGAAAGAATATATAATGCTAGAATTTGGTTTGAAAGACGAGAATGAATGTTTTATAGATCTTTACGGGTCTTGATATACCTGAATATGGAAAAATTGGTATATGTTGAAAATATCACGTGATCAAATTATAGCAACTATTAATTCAGCCATAAAGGGACTAAGACTAGTGAAACTAGCTCAAAGATAATATCAGAGTATACTGAAATACTATTATACTATATTGTATCATATCGAGAACCAATTGCCAACACCAAATCGATGTATTGATGATGAATTTTTGAGCCGGAAGTGGAAGTCACGTGCAAGTCGGAAATGATACTATAAGCACTCCTTTAACACCTTATATGTACTTTGAAGCCTGTAACAATGCTAAATCAAGTTTATCAGCTATGATAATTTATTTAAAATATCTATATTAATCTATAATACAATTTTAATACAATTTATGGATAGTGTACACAACTTTAAATGTTGTAAAGTTTTAATATGTCTTAAAAAGAATGACACTAGGACTCTATAATTCATTCTTTACTGGTGTTGGAGGCCTCTCTCCAATAGTTTTCAACACCAAATCTATCCAAGACTTCCCATGCTTCATCTTCATCCTTAGATCTCATGATACTCCATTTCTTGAACCTCATATCTTTGATCTGTCCTTCCCAAATCACTTCACACTTGTTGCCAGTCAAATCTTCAACTTCAGCAGTTGGATCGTCCTTTGGAGCAGTATTGACTTCCCAATTGATCCGCTTGGTCATTAACTTTTTGTAAAACTTGATACTCTTTTGACCACCTTCTACAATAATAAGATTAAATTTAGGATTAAGCAAACACATTCCCACAAGTTCAAGCTGTTTGGCATTGATATCAAGTTTATAAAAATTGGATGGATTTGAAAGCTTATCGACCTTGTAGACAGTGGTGAAATAACCCTTTTGAAGATCTTTCTCGTGCTGTTGGTGAATCTTTTCATGCTTTTGTTCTTTGGTCAATTTCCGGTCTTCATTGTCTTGAAGGTGCTTTTGAAGTCTATCTTCGACCTCTTGCTTGACTCTCTTTTCTACAGCAGTAGGGTCTTTGATGGCTTCGTTAGTGAGAACATTCATAAGGTTGGAAAGCTTGACTTTAGGTGGAGGAGGAGCATCCAATCCTAGTTTTATACGATCTTGTTTGTCTTTTAATCTTTCTTGACGTTCATTCTTCCTTATTCTCTTGAGCTCCTTTTTGGTCAAATAAAGTGGTCTTTCTGGCATCTTGTGTTGGGCATTGGTTGGGTCTATTAATACTGGATGTTGAATGTATAGCGATACTGGTGCATCTTCACTGTCTAGTATGATTCTAGTATCGTCACTTATATGAGTGTAGTCTCTATCTTTGAGGTAAGGCTTATCCCACCATTCCATACGTGGAGGCACTTGGGGAGCCCATAAATGTTCACCTAAACTCTCTACAGGTGCAAGACCTTGGGATACTTTTTCTTGATGCTCTTTCTTTGCTCTAGCCTCGTCTTCTTCTTTCTTTCTTATTTCATCACCTTCAGCCATATATTTTCCATGAGTGTTGAACTGTAATTGACGGGTTTTGCGCTTTCCACCTGATGTGTTGAGATATGGGTTTATTGATAATGGGTCAAATCCTTTTCGTACGTTTTGTTTAAGGGGGTTGTGGTTCTTGGGAAGAGGGGCTGAGATGCCTCTAAGAAGTGGATGGATATCGATATTGAGCCCGCTCTTGATGGATCCAGCAGAAGGATTAGGTGGTTCTTGCTGTTGGTCCTTTTGGCGCTTGGCGGCCTGATCAGTGGTCTGTTGACGCCTTTTCATCTTATATGGTCTGTCAATTGTGCACTAGTTGTGGGAGATGGATTGATGATAGTGTCAATTGTCTTGGCTCTGACACGTCAATTATTTTGGATCTCGCTTATCTGCTCAATGCGGTAATTGGTGATAAATATTGCAACCTGTAGTCTGTTGATACTTGGCACTTTGGTACTGGTAATCTGAACTGTGACTTGGTGATGACTTGGTAGTGGTGACTTGTAATGACACTACCTTCGATGTTGATACCTTTTAGTTTATGTTTGTCTGGGCGAGTAACGTGACTTCGGACTTTGGACCTTGGACTTGGTACCTTTGTGAGACAATTTGCTCTTTATTGGTTTTGGCTACGGTGATGATGATGTTGCCAAACCTAATGAGTTCTGGTTCTTTAATGAATATGATTAAACCTGATAATAGAGGGGTCACGCTGGGAGACTGGAAATTGGTTTCAATTAAAAATCCTACCACTTGCTTACTAATCAACCTCTGCTATTGGGATCACCTATCTTTCGTCGTCTATGTTCCTGTGACTGGTACTCAAAATGGGTGAAGCTGCCCTCACTTACTAAACTGCAGATAACCTTAATAGTTAAAACACTAATTAAAATTGTAATTACTCACCGTCGTGCGCGCACCGCGCAAATCGCATCTATAAACTACTATTTTACAGCAAACTCCACTAAAACCTCTCTATATTAATCAATTCTCGAAACCATATCCTAAAAGGCGGAAATCCATCGGTAGATAAATACATTGCCCTGATTGCCTTCCATCTTTGCGGCGTTGATTTTGAGAATATAGCCTGTTTTTTTCCGGTTCAAAAACCCCCTTAAATAAACCCAAAAAAAGACAAACCCTAACAAAAATGAGTCGCCACGATATGATCATACAATCTAGAGATCATGCTTGGAGAATGCATTTGGGTCGGTCGATGCAACCGTTTGTGGATGAGATCATGGCCACATCAACCGCCGAGTTACCTGCCAAGTTGAATGCAAATATTGATTGGAAATACCCTTCACCTGATCTCTTACTTTGGGTACCAGTATTGAATCGATTTGATGAGATATTTGAAAATCAAATTAATAAATATGGATTATCAGAAGAAAATCCTAAATTGCATCATTTTTCTAAAGATGACGAAGAATTGGTAGTAGCATGTTTGAAATTTAGTCGTGTTATAGTTCAACATGGTATTGCTGATCATCTTTATTCAAGTACTGAAAGACTCTTTGATTTTATTAAATCTCCTAGTATTGAGATTAGATTAAATGCATTGGATGTATTGGTTGAACTTGGTGGTAAAATGTATCAACATAAACCACCTATCCCTAAAGCCACCAGATCTTTACTTTTAAAGATTGCAAAATCATTCCCACCCGTGGTTCCTCCTAATTATACTCCTAAAAATTCTGATCCTGAAAGAAAAGCCGTTATTGGTGAACATCATAATTATTTGGATCTTATGACCAATGATTATCCTGCAAAGTGGAAACTGATCCATTTCCCTTACTTCAAAACAACTGTCACTACAGAAGAGAAAGAAAAAGAAAAAGAAAAAGAAAAAGGCAAAGATAAAGAAAAGAGTAAAGACAAGTCTAAAGACAAACAAAATGAGAATGAAACTGAAAATGATAAAGATAAATCATCATCATCATCATCAAAGAAAAAGTCCAAATCCAAATCTAAATCCAAATCTAAATCAAATTCTAATAATAAGAAAATTATTACTGAAGGATACTCTACATTTTCCTTATCAGAAGAATCTGTTCGTAAACTTACCTTGGAACAAATTTATGACAAAGCTAGTGAAATGATTCCTGAATCTTACTGGCTCGATTTTGGTTTACAAGCTCCAGTGGCCAAAGCTTTCAATAATTCATCTTATGATGCTCTTGAAATAAGGAGGAAACTCTTACAGTGTAAATTTTTAGCTGTGGCTGCTGTTGCATTGGTTAGTTCCAGTCAATACACTTCCACCAAGTTATTCGAAGCCGAACCATATCTTTTCAGCTTTTTGGTGGATTTGATTCATCCAGAAAACCATAATAAAGTACCTCGTGATGTTTTGTTGGGAGCAATTAAAGCATTAGAATTCATCGCCTTCAAAAGAGTATGGGGTAACGAAATTTTCCGTGCTCTTGGTGCTAATGTTACTCATGGTACATTATATGAAGTTATCCGTTTTATTTATAAACAGGTCAAAGAAGAAAACGAAGATTACTATGAAACTGAATATATCCGTTTCCTCAGATTGGTTGCAAATATTCCACATACCAAAACTTTAGCACAAAGATTGACTTCTGGTGGTATAATAGCTGAATTAAGTGCTTTTTTCAAATTAGAAACAAAGTATAAAAAGACCTGTCGTGCAGCAGTTACCCTTATTGCCAACATATTAAAATCAGCACCAGATGGTCTAGATGAATTTATAGCTATCAATGGGTTTAATTTGCTTATTAATACTATCAGATATGAAGTCGATAATGATCTTGCAAACCCAGATACCGGAAAGGATATGAATACTTCCACTAATGCCCAACAATTATATTCTATTGCATATTTACAAGCCCAATATATCAAGGGTTTGATGATGTTAGTAGTGGAAATCATTCAATCTGATTTAGGTGACAGATTAAGAAACTTATTTGATTCTCACTTGCTTGAAAGTTTCAATAAGATTTTAAATAATCCTAAGGTTTTTGGTCCTACTGTTGTTTCATTAACAATTGACGCTGTCTATTACATTATTCATAATGAGCCAACTGCATTTTCTATTTTGAATGAATCAAAGGTTATTGATACCATTCTTGATAACTATAAGGATTTACTTTTACCAAATGAAAGATTATTAACATCATTATCTGAAGTTATCGGTGCCATTTGTTTGAATACTGACGGGTTGAAAAAGGTTATAGATAAGCAAACTGTCGAAACTTACTTTACATCTCTTTCTGATTTCAACCTTTGTCATGAAATGGAATCCACCACCAATTTAGGTTGTGCATTTGATGAGTTGGGAAGACACTACCCAACCTTGAAACCAATTATCTTAAAGGAAACTAAAAAATTGGTGGAAAGAACTGCAAATGATGTGAACATGTTACTTACAGGTGCCAAATTCTTCCAATCTAGTGCTGGTTCCCTTTATAGAAGCAGAAATGACGAAATTGTCACCAAGGATGATAGTCATGAAAAGCTTGCCAGATGGAGAGCTACAGATGCAGAATTTTTACTTGATAATATCTGTTCTTTTGTGGATGGTCTTTTACAAGATACTCACCCATTGACTGATCTTCTTAGTGAGATGAGTTATGATACTTGGTTGAATTTACTTACTCTTTCAAAGGCCCCATTTGATTTCAGTAATGCTCATGTATTGCTCACTTTGACAGCCAATCTTAAATACTTTGATGATGAAGACAGAAACTATGGTTTCCCAGTATTGGTTGCTAGAATTAAAGAATATGTGGAATTGCCAGAAATTCAGGAATTTATCAAGTACGAGAAAAATGACCATTCATTCTTCCACATGCTTGAAGATGAATCACGTTTTGAAGATGCTTCCAAGCTTATCCAAACCCTTACTACCATAACAACATTACTTTTCACGTTAACTCACACTTATGTCAACCCATATTTAACTTTCCATGAAAGAATGATTCAATTAACCAAAGAATTTGGTGATCTGGTCCTTATTTCCCAATTGGGTCTTCTTTTAGGTAGAGCCATGATTGAAGAAACCACTATTAGATCTAACATGCCTGATTTAGTAGTGGATCAAACTGCCCCAGAATTCTTCTCTGGTGTAGAATCTTGCATCACCATTATCCGTACTAAAGAAGAAAAATTAAAGGACAAGAGCAAGGAAGAAAATACCAGTGCCAAATTCAAAAACTCCTGGCAATTAAGACATATCAACCTCCATATTGTGGCACATATTAGTAAACTTTTCAATACTTTGGGCCGTGTTTGCATGCATAAGAGACAAGATTTCAGTCAGGTTACTGCTAGAGTAAATGCGGTCAATATAACAGTGGAATTGGGTAAAGTATTTGCTGATTTACTTGTTAGAAAATTCAATAAGGGCTATCATCGCAGTTCTTACTTCTTGGCTGTATCGCAAGCCATTTTACACATCATAACTATAAAGGAGAGAAGTAAAGATAATGTTCCTACATCATTAGCCATTTCATTTGTTCAGTCAAGTGTTTATGATCTTTTAAGAGACTTGGGAATCGATTTCTGGCAAAAGCTTTTGTTTATGGATCCAAAAAAGGCAGAAGTTTCCAAAGAATTGAAGTTTATCAGTTCTGATGAAGGAAGTATCATTAAAAATGCATTGAGTCATATTTTGACCATTTTCTCCAAATCAGTTAACCAAGAATATCTTCCAGTGATCCCAGTTTCTAAGCTCTATTTCCACACCGGATACGATGATGAAACTAGCGTTGTGTCTTCTCTTTTGGTACAAACTAGACTTAGAGCTTTAGAACTTATTGCTAGAACCATCACTACTCTGTACCCACTCTTACCAGCTGAAAACTTTGCTAATATTCCTTCTCCATTGCTTGAAATTATCTCGCAAGTGTTTAAGGTAGCAGGGTTTAAGAATGAACGTTATGACGTTGACTTTGTTCCTTTAGATGTCAACAATGTGTCACCATTAAAGAGTCAATTGGACTACCTTAAGGAAAAGGGAATGTCCAACTCTCAAGCTATGCATTTCTTCAGACACGGTTTGGATCTTTCTGATGATACCAGTAAATGGCCAGAATGCTCCCAAATAGATTTAACTGCAGATGAACTTCTGTCAATTAAAAGAGCAGTGGAAGAAGACCCAAGAGACTGGGAAATTGAATTCCCATCTTTCCCAACTAAACAAGACCTTGAAGATCAAAGAACCAGTCTTTTCTATTTATCACCTGAAAAATGGTTGGATTTCACCAAGAACTATCCACATCCACATCAAATTTTCCTCATAATTACTACTGCATGCGATGAAATCGAATTATCCAACGTTTTATTCAACCAAATCATCGATTTGGTGGAAAAGAAGGGCGATAGAGGCTCCAGATTATCTACCAATATTCAATTATTATCTTATAGAATGGAAATTGAATACTCTGCTCCAATTTTCACCAGTGACAAGATCCTGTCAAAATTCACTGAATTCCTCATCAAGGAACTCCAATATAATGATAAAACACCAATAATCAACGAAGATTATTTCCATCATGCTTTGAAGATATATGAGTACATTTTAACTGATAAAACCACCTTTTCTAGTACATCCAAGCCTACTTCTAAAAGGTATGTACTCAGTGACCAAGATCAAAATCAAATCTTTGATCTGTTAGTGAACATTGAAGGTTTAGAAAACCCAAGCACTATCATGGCTATTGCTAGAATCTTGATCTTGTATGCCAGAGAATATGAATTTGCTTTTGCTATTTCTAAGTCTCAACTTCTCAAAAACTTGATTGCTCATTCCAACACTTTATACGGAGAACCTAATGTCAAATCTCCAAAGAACCAAGATTTGCACATTTTCAGATCTTACATTGTCATTTTAATTAGAAGATGCTTTGAAACCGAAGAAGTCTTAAGAGTCAACATGAATACCGAACTTGCCTCTCTGTTGAGTGCTCCAAGTAGATTCAACAGAGATCTTATTTCATGTCTTAAGGAATCCTTCTCATTACTTGTTCGTAACCCAGATATTTATATGGACGTTCTTTCTGAAAACGTGCTTATTGATGGTTACGATGGTAGTGTTCCATTAGATGGAAAGCTTCCAATCAGTGTTAGAAAGGAAAAGGAAGATGTTAAAATGGAAGATGCAGATGCCAAAGACTCTGTTGAATCCACTGGAATTATCCATATTCTTTTGAGTGAATTGATGGAAGTTGTTAAGTCTGATTGGGTCAGCGATCCAAAGGAAGAAACGGATAAAGAGAAAGAAAAGGAAAAGGAGAAGGAAAAGAACCAAGATAAAGAGAAGAAGGATGAAAAGAAGGACAAGTTTATTGACTTGGCCAAGAACCCTAACTTCTCATACGCTTCGTTCCTTCTTCGAACTTTAACAGAATTGCTCGGATCTTACAAGCAATCAAAGCTTGAATTCTTGACCTTCTCTAAGAAGAACAGTGAAGACATGAAGCCAAGATCTACTGCATTGAATTTCTTTATTCATCAATTGGTTCCAACCCGTCTGCTTGAACAATCTAGTGGTCCTGAATTCGATAGAAGAAGTGCCATTTCCTCCAATGCCAAGATGGCAATTTTGGCTCTTGTTTCTACTCCAATTCTTGATGTCAAATCTGCAACTACTCCATCTAAAACTGAAGAAGCAGATATGGCATTCATTAGAAAGTTTTTCGTTGATATTTTACTGAAAATTCTTAAAGATACTGCGTCTTCTCCTACTGCTTTATCCAGTGTGAAGTATGGTAAATTATTGGATATTTTTGATATGTGTGGTATGATCATTTCTTCTAAGTCTCGTGAATCTGCAGGTACACTTTTGAACAAGAATGCTACTAAGTATGATCAATATCATATCAGTAAAGCACTTATCGACAAGCAAATTCCTTTCCAAATTACCAATGTTCTTGCTGATTTAGATTTGAATATCCCAGGTGTTGATAAGGTTGTTAAGGCTGCTCTTAAGCCTATTTCCTTGCTTGGAAAGACCAAGACCGATTTTCAAGAGTTATTCGAAGAAGAACATCAAGGTGATAAAGATGATGATGATATTGTTCCTGAAGATGTTGAAGATATGAAAGAAACTCCAGATTTGTTCAAGAACTCTACTTTAGGAATGTATGATAATGATGAAAGTTCTGAAGAAGAAGAAATGGATTATTATGATGATGATCCTCTTGCAGATTTGCTTTCAGATGAAGAACTTACAGATTCCGATTCTGAAGATGATGATGCATCTGATTTATCTGAATTAGAATTTGGAGATGAAGATGATGATATTGCTGGTTATGAAGAAGATATCGAAGATGATGAAGATGAACATATGGGTGGTATGGATGACATGGATGATATGGACGATATGGACGATATGGATGAAGATTCTTCTGGTATTGAAATCATTGATGAACTTAATATCGGCAGTCAAAGTGGCTCTGAAGATGAAAGTATGAGTGAAAGCTCCAGTTTCTACGAATTCGAAGATGAAGAAGCCAGTGAATATGATGAACAAGAATTAGATGGTTGGCTTGAAGAGTTCGGGGATGAAGGGGATGACGATGACGAAGAAGAAGAAGAAGATGATGAGCAACCAAGTGGAAGATCCAGACGTGATCCAGGTTCCAGACAACATATAATTGAATCCAACGAAGACTCTGATGATAACCTAAGTGATGCTGAATCATTCTTGGAAATTGATCTTAGAAGAGGTGCAGGTGGTGCCAACAGAGCCTTACCAGCTTTTGAAAGATCTCCTACTCTTGCTGTTCTCTTGGACAGTTTCTTAGGAGAATCAGGTGCTTTCAGAGGTACCATTGAAGTCAATGGTCAAGAACATCACATTGATAACAGTGGAAACAGCATTGGAAGAGCATTTGAAAATATGATTGGTGTTTCAAGAGCTCCTCTTGACAAATACAAATTCTATATTCCATCTACTACTAAAAGATGGGTTGAAACCACCAGATTGTTTTACACCAGAGATAGAGATGAAACTATCAATATGGTCGCCCGTGAAATTCTTGAACGTATTAAAGATGAAAGTATTGCTCAGTACAAGAAGAAAAAGGAAGAATCTGATAGAATTAGAAAAGAACATGAAGAGAAGGTTCGTAAGAGACAAGAAGAAGAAAGAAAAAAGAGAGAACAAGAAGCTAAGGAAAGACTTGAACATGAACTCAATAATCCTCCTGTTCAATTGGAACCAGTTATGGTAAGAATTGGAGATCGTGAAGTTGATATTAGTGGAACTGATATTGATCCTGAGTTCTTTGAAGCTTTACCTGATGATATGAGAGAAGAAGTGTTCACTCAACATGTTAGAGAAAGAAGAGCTAATGCTACTAGCAGTGGTACTGATGCTCGTGAAATTGATCCTGATTTCCTTGATGCTTTACCGGAACAAATTAGAGAAGAAATTCTTCAACAAGAATCCATGGCCAGAAGATTCTCCTCTCTTGGTGACATGAGATTCGATGATGAGGATGAAGAAGACGAGGAAGACGAAGAAGAAGGTGAAGATATTGTTGTTGAAGAAGCCGACAAGAAGAAGAAGACCAAAAAGGTCTTTTTCAGTCCTTTGATCGACAAACAAGGTGTTGCTTCGCTCATTAGACTCTTGTTTAGTCCATTGACTTTGACTCAAAGAGAACACCTTTCCCATACTCTTGAATATATCTGCCAAAACAAGCAGACCCGTACTGAAGTCATGGGACTCTTGGTTGCTATTTTACATGATGGTTTATCTAGTCATAAATCATTAGAGAAGATGTACTCTCAAGTTTCTAACCGTGCTGTCAGTGGGGCTAAGAAACAACATAAATTACCAATGGGAAGTACACTCATCACTGTTGCTATTCAAATGATTGAAACCACAAGTTACTTATTGGAACGTAATAATCATGCCAGTTATTACCTCTTAACCGAACACGAACATCCATTCTTGCTCAAGAAGGGTAACCGGAAGTACAAGGACCTTACTAGAGAAAACAAGTATCCTATTAACTACATTTTGGGATTACTTAATCATACTCTTATCAAGGAAGATCAAACTTTCATGGACATTTTAGCCAGAGTTCTTCAAGTTTCTACCAAGCCTTTACATGTCTTACAGAAGGTTAATAAGGAGAAGAACTTGCCATTGATTCCTGAATCGAACTACCGTCGTATTATCAGTCTTTTGACTGCTAATGAATGCTCCAACACCACTTTCAGACGTACCATTAGTGCAATGCAAAACTTATCTGTATTGAACAATGCTCAAAAGATTTTCTCACTGGAGCTTTCTGATAAGGCCACTTCTTTAGGCCAAGGGATTATTCAGGATTTGAACTTGTTAACTAAGGAGTTGAAGGAATCTGATGCTGAAAAGAGTAAGATATTAACCAAATTTACTGCTGCTTCATCTGATCAAGCCAAGTTGTTGAGAATCTTGACTGCTTTGGACTATATGTTTGAAACCAAGGAGAAGGAAAAGGAGAAAGAAAAAGAGAAGGAAGAAGGTGTTAAGAATACCAACAAGTCACCAGTTTCTGAAGTTTCTATTGATGAATTGACTGAATTGTACAAGCGTTTAGCATTAGGAACTTTATGGGATGCACTTAGTGACAGTTTGAGAGTCATTGAAGAACGTCAAGAACTTGCTTCAATTGCTAACATTTTACTACCATTAATTGAAGCACTTATGGTTGTTTGTAAACATTCCAAGGTTCGTGAACTTCAAAAGGATGTGGTGAAATATGAAGTCAAGAAGATTGATTTCAGTAAAGAACCTATTGAACGTTTGTTCTTCTCCTTCACTGATGAACATAAGAAGATTCTCAATCAAATGGTTAGAACTAATCCAAACTTGATGAGTGGTCCTTTCGGTATGTTGGTCAGTAACCCAAGGGTCTTGGAATTTGACAATAAGAAAAACTATTTCGATAGAAAGTTACATCAAGACAAGAATGAAAACTCCAAATTGGCTATCAGTGTTCGTCGTGACCAAGTGTTCTTGGATTCTTACAGATCATTGTTCTTCAAGTCCAAGGATGAGTTCAAGAACTCGAAATTGGAAGTTAATTTCAAGGGAGAAACTGGTGTGGATGCTGGTGGTGTTACAAGAGAATGGTACCAAGTGTTATCTAGACAAATGTTCAATCCAGATTATGCTTTATTCACTCCAGTTGCTTCTGATGAAACCACTTTCCATCCAAACAGAACTTCATTTGTTAATCCTGAACATTTATCTTTCTTCAAGTTTATTGGTAGAATTATTGGTAAAGCTATTCATGATGGATTCTTCCTTGATTGTCACTTTTCCAGAGCTGTTTATAAGAGAATTTTAAGTAGACCAATTTCTTTGAAGGATATGGAAAGTTTGGATTTGGAATACTTCAAGTCATTGATGTGGATGTTAGAAAATGATATTACTGATGTTTTAACAGAAGATTTCTCAGTGGAAACTGATGATTATGGTGAACATAAGGTAATTGATTTAATTCCAAATGGTAGAAATATTCCTGTTACAGAAGAAAACAAACAAGAATATGTTAGTAAGGTTATTGAATACCGTTTACAAACTTCTGTTGCTGAACAAATGGACAATTTCTTGATTGGATTCCATGAAATTATTCCTAAGGGATTAGTTTCTATCTTTGACGAACAAGAATTAGAATTATTAATTTCTGGTTTGCCTGATATTGAAGTTGGTGACTGGCAAAACAATTCTACTTATAACAATTATTCTCCATCATCGGTTCAAATTCAATGGTTCTGGAGAGCAGTCAAGTCTTTTGATAATGAAGAAAGAGCCAAATTGTTGCAATTTGCAACCGGTACTTCTAAGGTTCCATTGAATGGTTTCAAAGAATTGAGTGGTGCTAATGGTACTTGTAAATTTAGTATCCATAGAGATTATGGTGAAACTGATAGATTACCATCTTCTCATACATGTTTCAACCAAATTGACTTACCTGCTTATGATAGTTACGAAGCATTGAGAGGAAGTTTATTATTGGCCATTACCGAAGGTCATGAAGGGTTCGGTTTAGCATAGAGCTGTTGTTCTTACAATTGCCTTTATTTTTATATCTCCATCTTCATGGTGTATAATTTTTATTATTTAAAAAAAAAGATTAATTTTGTTAAAGCATATTTATTGCTGAGTATAGCGTTATATATAATATAAAAAGTTTATCCTATTATAAAATCTATCTGTATCTAGTCATATATACCCTGAAAACAGGGCTTTACCTATGTGATGTGTGGAAGGCGTTGGTAAATAAATAAGTTATTGATTGGTGAAAAATTCCATTATTTCAGATGTATATGGTGAAGGCATCGGGGTATATTGGTATATTATGGGGGACATGGTAGAACCCGGGTATTATGGATAGTGCACGGGATCAATTAAATTATTTTGCAGCTATGTGAGTCACCAATTAATTACCTGGTAAAAGGGTTCCGAGATAAATTATGTAATTCTCATGATGTTAAGGTCATGTTTCAGGGTTGCAAAAATAAAACGCAGGGTCCGGTTCCGTTAAGACCAAGACCATTTGAAAGTTCCGGTATCGGCGTCGTTCGAAGTAAAATCCGTCAAAATCCGTCTTACACCATCAATTAGTCATTCCGACGGAATCCGTCATATTAATAATCGAGAATATTAAATTTAGCCACCCATCATCAAAACTGTTTCCAGTCTTAATTCCGATATTTGTCATCACCAAGAATTAAAAAAAAAAAAAAAAAAGGAATAGTCACCATCAAAAGAAAACCAACCAAGTCATTCGAAAACCGGTTTATGAACTTTAATTTTGTTGAATTGACTCGGTCTATAATAATTTTTCTAATTCATCAGTTGAACTGTAGTGACCGACCAATTTGTAGTGTTCTTGGTTAATTTTTTCAACTTCTTCACTCCATAAACCGGATTCCTTAATAACTTCAATTGGTGGGATGGTGACTCTTCCCTTCTTAAAAACGTACTTAGTTAACCCCACAGTATGAAGTTTTTCACCTTTCTTTCCACTAACAAATTTAGATAACACGAAAAGCCATTTTTCATCCCAGGCAAACACTTTACTGTCCATTCTGAATTGTTGGAATGGCTTCAATTCTCTTCTAAAAGTACATTTCACCATTCCTAGTGGAATATATGGAATGTTTCTGATTCCTTTAGATTTGAATTCTCCATGAACATTATCATAATAGTTGAAAAGGAACTTTTGAAACACTTTTACAATCAACTTGGTACGCGCTATGTCCAAATCCATATAATAAGTGGAATTGGATTTATGGATGTTCATATCGAGTTCAAATGGTGACACATACGAATTGATACCTTGCCATTGGAAGAGATCTTCTGGTTTGGTGATACCAAAGGTGTTTTGTCTCTTTTTGTTAAATTTCATTTTATGGACCAAAAAGTTAAACACGACATGGTAGTAGAAACGGATCCCGTAGGCAAATGGTAAGGTCTTGTAGGTGGACACAAGAAAGGCCACGAAACCGTAACGTAACCAGGTTTTTAAAGCCATTGATGCGGTATGAATAGGAAAGTGATGAGTATTTCGATGATTTGAAACCGTTATCGTGGGGGTTACCAACTGATCCGAGGTAGTGGGGGATTTAGAGGGGTCCAATTCGGAGTTATGTCACGTGACCTCTTAGTAAGTATGGGTCTCATAATATTTTATATCGTTTGCTTACAATTATTTTGGGAGTTGGGGTTTTAGGAGTTGAAGTGGTAGTTTACGATAGCTCATGATCGTTTTAGGATGGTACTGGTTACCACTTGTGGGTAGTGCCAAGTCTACTGATCTATATGTGTTAAGAGAAACAAAGGAAAGTGGAAAGTGGGATGTGGGACGGATATAGACGAAGTTAAGCGGGGATCAGTGGCAACAGTACACGTGACATATCCGGCAAGTCCGCCAGAGAGAGGTAATCCTCTAACCCAACCCCAAACCCAACCGTAAGCCCAACCATAAGCCCAACCATAAGCCCCAGCCCCAGCCCCAAGTCCAAACCGGTCAACAAGAGGTTCGGTTCTGGTTCTGGGGGTAAGATATGGTTGCTATATGGGAGCCGGAGATGCTGCCTAAAAAAGAATGCCGAGAGCCTAGCAATAGTAGGCGCAGATGATTTAAAAAAAAAAAGTGTCTGGTGACAATCCCGGACATAATGCGCGCAATTATTTTGATGTGTCCCTGCCGGGTCTAAGCGGACGCACCAAAGGCCCGGCTGAACCGCGAGGCTGTTCCGCCGTGCCATTTTGCAACAACACACTAAAGATAGCTTCAAACCATTTAGTAATTTTGTAGGTGTTTGTCAGCCTCGCCCCAAGTACCAAAGGGTACAAAAGGCTAACAACAGGAATTTGGGCTGCTTTGTAAGCGGGTAAAGGTCTTTAACGTTTAGAACCTTAAGCAGCAGCTTTAAGGTGACTCCGATTTGACATTTTTTTTGTACCCTTGTTTATGTCGGTATTCAAAGGGTACAAAGGGTAAAAAGTTCGGTGATATCTATATATGGATAGGTAAAAGTTTCTTGTTCCTTGCTGACAAACTGTCATTTCTTGGATGTGTAATGTGTATGCATGTTCAATGTGGTTTCAATTATGCAACCTCCACGGAAAATGTAACTTGCTCCTCACTCGCTCATTCAATTACTCACACAATCACACCCTCACAATTTAGTGAGCCAATACTCATTTTCTCGATAAATGGCTCAAACGAACGCTACGATCGAAACCTCAAAGTATTTTCTAGTTCCGTCCGTTACACTATTATTGTATAACTAACACAATTTCCTGCCCGTACAATGACCGCATATCCGATCTTTTTTTTTAATTTGCAAGAGAACAAACCAGTTACCTACTGACGACCAGTGATCTGTTTGATCTGCTAGTCAGGCACTTGAAGAATTTCTTAGCCCTCTAATCTTTTTGGGGCCCGTTAATTAGTGCAAATTAGCGATCTCTAATCTTTTTTAGTCTGTTTGTTTGTTAGTAAACTAGCAATAGTTAGCGATCTGTTCTTTTTTTGGTAGTGGTGGAGTTAGCTAATTAATTAATTAAACTAATTTAATTCTACAACTTATTTTTACAATAATTATCTATTTGGCCTATTGTATTCGTATCGTCATTCTATTATACACTCATAATCCATAAAAAACTTTAACCCTCTTTTTTAATCACATTTATCGCATAAGGACATTCATTCTTTTCAACATGATTGCTCATCCAATCATCAACATTTTTGAAATCTACTTGGCACATTCTGCATTTACCTACCACTTTGGTTCTTTGATCCTTTTTGGTACCGTTTGGGTATTGGAAATGAATGGCTTTAAGATGATTTTTGAAAGTGTCACATCTGGAAAAAATTCCGGTACTGTGACAACAATGATCGGTTGAGGCAGCGTTGTTAGAATTGTTGGTAGCATTTGGAGATTCAGATCCCGAACCACCAGATTCTAAATTCTTGAATGGACATTTGAATTGTCCTTTGTCACTTCCTATTTCTTTCCAATGACACTTGACATGACGGAACAAGTCATTGGGTCTGGCAAACCCTCTGTTACAATATTTACAAATATGTGGTCTTGAAGTAGGCTTGAGATGGGTAGATTTATGGGTAGCAAGATTGGAAAAGTATAACTTGCATTCAGGGCATTGTCTCTTTTTGCGAGGTTTCCAATTTTTTTTGATATCTTTAGATTGTAATTCTGGAGATTGATGGGGTGATCCAGAAGTGGTCAGTCCTATTTCATCTTCATCATCTTTGGATGTTATGCCGGCGGAACTTGAACTGTAATTGTATGATTCAGAAGAATCCACCAGGATTGATCTGTATGGAGATGCTATTGGAGACTGGGAACTTGGAGGAGGGCCTGGAAGCGACACGCTAGCAGGGGTGGATGCAGGTGCGGATCCTGGCAGTACCGCAGTAACCCCACTACTGATGATGTGAGGCCCAGCACTAACACCATATGCTGATGCTGGTGGCGGATATGATACTGGTACAGAGGCAGTGCTAGCTGCCACCACTGCTGCTGCGCCGCTGTAGGGTATGTAGGCTGTAGGAGGTGGCGGTCTGGTATAGTATGGTTGGTGGTGGTATTGATGGTATGGAGATCCGTCGTAACGGGCTGGTTCACCTAATGCTGGAAGGTCCAACAGAAGCGAATGTATAGATGGCAAAGTTGTTCCAGAAGAAGTGTTCATTTTGTATTAATGGTACTCTTTTTTTTTTTTTGAAGGACTAAGAAAGTGGTTATTTGTGGAGAACTTGGGACTTAGTTTTATATATATATCATTGCAAATTACGATATGGTGCAGTGACACAAACAGATCTGGCGTTTTCCGGGGGGTGCGTCGGCCGGCCGCTTGGGTCCTTGGATGCTTGGGTCGCTAAGTCGGATTTGCCGGCATATGTGGCCGAGTAACGCAAAAAATTGAAAATCATGATACACCAGTAATAGTAAATGGTACAAATGATGAGTTTTAAGGCAGGCAACGCAACCTACGCTGCGGATAAGCATGGCATGCATGATCCGTGTCCGAGATTATGTCTGTAAAGTTCTGTAGAAGAATTTCTTAAAAATTTCTGTCTGAATAGAAATCTGCATAATTGTAATGATTATTAAGAATGTACCCTACAAATATCACCTACTTAACAAGGCTTTTTTTGTCTATTTGCCTTTTTGTCTTCTTGTTTGTGCATCACAGGAACCTTATACAATTTTACTAATATTCTGGTACCTTTTAGCAACTTCCATTGCATTCTACTTCTATACTCAGTAAAACATGCATTGAATTTTGGGAAGCTTTTTACTCTAGTACAATTACTATTACTATTAACCACGGATATATCTTTATCAATAATAGAAGCGGACTTAAGTAAAATAAAGAAAAAAGACCGATAATTCTATACCCATCAAACAGACAGATATATGTCATGATTTTCTATAAATACTTATTACTTATTGTACGATTATAATAGTAAAATGGGTATAGTTTAAATTAAATCAGTGACCGTACTACATACTATGTACTATATCACTCTGATATTGACATATTCTACAAACCACTATCAATTCCGGCCCCGTATCTTCATAGCGCCTACAACATCCGATATCCGGGGTATGGGAGGCTGTAAATGTAAATGTAAATCACCTCCTATCCCAGTTTCTTTTTCTCGGACCCCACGGCAGAAGCATCAGCCGTACCTTCCGTCCTAGGACGGTGACGTTCCGGTCGTAGGACCGAGACTGAAAGTGGCGCCCAATGCCGTTATAGCCGTCGGTGATTACAAATGGAGATGTGACATCGAGTTAAGCTATCCTAAACTAAGCTTCAACTTATATGTCAGCCAATTACCCATTGCTCCACGGCTGTAACTGATTAGTACTATTACCGAAGTTGGGGCCGTGGAGTGGAAGAACGGAGGAACATACCCAATGCAATGCGGCGATGCGAATGGTACTACATTACACATTACTGTGTGACTGGGTCGAGTTTTTTTTTTGTTTCATATAGTGTAAGGTTTATTTTCTTATCCGGAATAGGGGAAGCACCTCTCTTATTAATGGGGTTTGAGGTTTTTGATTTTCGGTTGCACACCATATCGGGCAACTCCGAGGGTTTTTCTTGTTTAACCCACATCTCGGATGTACTTGGCATGCATTAGGTGATTTTCCGATCTGCACTGACTAGGAAGCTACCCCCGGCCATCGCCAGAGATTCTATTTACTAGATTACTAAACGGCTTAACATAGGGTGTATAATTAAAAAATCATTATCAAAACCAGTTTACGGGGTTCTAAAGTTTTTTTTAAGAACCAGGTTGTAATAGGATCGTTTCAAATCATAACAACATACGGCTTGCTCTCATAAATTGCTAATACAAGGTGACGCACTATGTGCATCGATAAGCTGGGCATTTTTTTTACAAAAAAACCAACATCAGTCAGACTTTACTAAAAATTAATCAGCGCCCAGCGCACACCTGGCAATAATGATAAGTTTTTGTTTGACATGCTTACGTAACCTGCACCCGACCCTCAACCCTAAAACTTAACTTTTTTACATTAAGCAGTACAGTAACTGCAAGAGGCTGCTGTTTGGAAGCTACTTAGATAATTCTGTCTGCATAAGCTGCATAAGAACTCGAATCCTCTAGAAATATTCATGTTAAGACCGTAGATCGCCGGCCGGTTAACGATCTTAGTAAGAAAAACGTTTAACTGACTTAAGAAGGGGAGAAAGGGGGGAGCAGCAATACCTTTTGAGTCATTAGGTCGTTTCTGAGTAGGCAGGTAGGGAAGTTTTTAGTTTACGCTAATTTTAAAATAACAACAAAAACGGATCGGATAACTTTTGTTTTCCGTAACCTTGATACTTAGGTGGGGCTACGAGAAAGTAAAAAAAAAAAAGAAGTGTACCGCCGCAACATTACTAATGAATGAATCAGATGGGGAAAACCAAACATGACAATTGTGGGGGGTAGAGGGAGTAGAGAGTAGAGGGGGAGGTGAAAGCCCGTGCCGCGCTATTATCTAGTATCGGCTATAGCAATAGTTCCATTCACCGACTAAAACCAAGGCTAAACTACCAGAATGAGAGCGAGTGGGTACCAAAGATTATATTAGATACATCTCCGTTTATGCGTTTTAATGCAAATACCTTTACAATGTAGAAAGATTTACAGTATCTGTGTCGGTGAACCCCGCGTTAAGAGGTTCTCGGACCTATCGAGAAATTCGGGATACCCCCGGCTCTCCCCCGTATCTGATATTGCGGATTTCGGTAGTCGTCGCCAAAATAAACCTTGGGTCGGATCTGATCGATTTCGCGAACTTCCTAAGTTGACGTAAAACCGGGATTTTCTTTTTTTTTTTTTTTTTCTTAGTTATCGTACTTACAATAATGCAAGCCTAGAACCCAATAGGGTTACGGCGCTATCAGTAACTGACAATAAGGCCAAATAAATTTCATAGATTAAATTAAATAACTTTTGTAAACTTATGTTGTATCATGTATGTACATTAGGTCCTAAGTTGGGGGAACCAACCGGTTTGTTTTACTTATTTGCATACATAATTTGCCCCCCACGCACCAATTCAAGTACCCCACCCCACATGTGGACTCAAAAACACTGCATCTTACTTGCTTCTACCATCGTTCTAGCGATGGAGCGGCTGGTACCTGATTAATAATGCATTGATAATTTTGCAGAAACACTCAATTACGTAAAAATTATGCATATTATCGAGATCTGATCTTGTCACGAGGGATAGGGCTGAAATTGCCCATATTGCACGTAAAATACACTACCCTCCCAACAACCAATCACCATACAATACTTTAGACCATGTTCTAGCCAACTTTATCTCTCAATTCAGTAATACATGCGCACATGCCCCAGATTATCCTACTGGGTGAAAATTTCTTATTATTGTTAAGTGTTCCTATTTTTTACGAACTTGACACTATCATCCAACCATTTTCCATTCTACAAATTTTCATCATTAATATTGATTAATATTCATTAATATCCACCATTAATATCCCACTATTAATATTCACTACTATTAATATTATTATTATCACCATCTCTCACTGTTTGTCCCGCCTATAAAAACTTATTTAGTGCTACAAAACTATAAATCAGCTGAGTTGGTTTGGTACGAAACACTTCCAAGCAAAAAAATAAAAAAATACCAAAATACTAAAAATTAATAATCCAGAATAGAAAAATGCGGTTCCAACGGTGATAACCAACTACGATAT
This sequence comes from Suhomyces anneliseae, assembly GCA_030568535.1. Taxonomy (NCBI): domain Eukaryota; kingdom Fungi; phylum Ascomycota; class Pichiomycetes; order Serinales; family Debaryomycetaceae; genus Suhomyces; species Suhomyces anneliseae. Next base: position 64,882 of record JAJMGB010000030.1, read on the forward strand.
CGATACCCAATGTTGGCGATAAGTGAATGACTTTTGCAGTAATCTAAAACAAGGCTGGACCTCGTACTTTTCACTTCGTACTTATTGCTTCGTATTTCGTACCTTGTTCCTTGTGACTGGCGGGCGGGCTTTAGAAGTTTACGGGGCTGGTATTAGTGTATAGAGTTCGGGGTATGAATTTTAGTCAAATATTTCGGTTTTCGCTCTCTTCCCCCCATTTCCATTAATTAATTAAAAAGGTCCCCTAGTACTTTAGTGGGCAGATACACTATAGTCGAAGATCATAACTAATACCTAATTAGTATGCTGCGTGAAGACCCATATAATTGAGGTATAATGTATCCTGACCGTTTCACTACCATGTCAGTTTAGAAAATAGCCATAAAAGTGGTCTGAGGTAAATAGTTACTGGGGCAATAGTGAGACCCATAACGCTTGAGCCGGATGTCGTTCTCCACCCACCAAAGTTTTTACCCCCAAAGATCATAATGGATGTTACATGATGAGAAGCAGCCAATGGTGGGCGATGAGAGGTGTCGATCCGGTGTAACACCAAGTGTTCAGATCGCCATTCGCCACATACATCCGGTGTCCTCGAGGCTGGTTTACAGCTATAGCCTTGTGTTGATCCTAGCCATTTTTAAACTTTATTATTTCGTTAAAGGCTAGATCGAATTATTTTTTTGCAGCCTACAAGTACCACCAAACAAGCCCAAAAATCGCCCGAGAAAGGGATCGAGTACCTTCAAACCGGCCCGAAATATCGGTCTAGATGCTACTGCAGAAGTTCCAGCTTGGTTCATGCTTAGTTATACCTCTAAAATAAGGCCATTCTTTGCTGATGGTCACCATACTCATCCCACGCACCAGCCGGATATTGAAAAAAAAAGACGGATATCCACACGGATATGCAAAGAACGGCGATCCAACGGGTTTCCTGCTCCTACTAACCAACTCCTAAACCGGGGGTGACTTTCCAGAGGTCGACAGAGAGAGCAACACTTCAGTTCCGTTTCAAATACGAACGATCTCCGGTGCATTTGTATCGACTTTGAATAGAACACATCTGCTCATCATGCAAATATCCCGGGTGTGGTCCGCGAGATCCCATTAGACTGGTATTAGAAGATTTACAGGTCTTTTTTTGTTCTACATAGAAGGATTTTCCACGAGGATCAACAGGATCGTCACAAGATCGCTAGATCATCGTTAGATCTGCACCAAAGTTTGATATACGAATTTTAATTGAGTGGTTGCCAGTGCAGGTTTTACCGAAGTATGGGGTATGGAAAATGTGTGTTTCAACCTCGAGGCTGCTTGACAGCAACAGAATGTCAGCACAGATCCATGTCTTTGGACAAGCAACAGACATTTTCCCAAGGTAACTAGCCTTGTATTACATCATGCAGAGAGAGCACCAGATGTGCCGAGAATCTACAGTTTCGTGGTGGTCCAGACCAAAGCAATATCGGCCGAATCTTGAGGGACCCCGACATCTATTACCAGACTTGTAATTATATAAGTCTAGTAATAGAAGTGATTATTAATTCTACTTACTTGTTACATCGGCTGCAAGACCACCCAGTATTATGCATGGAATTGCAACTGAATTACGACCTTTATTATTAAAAAATTCACAATTATATTAACTTAAAAAATCCTCGGTAGTAGTCCTAGATTAGGAAAATCAATACTCAAGAAAAATCTGAAAAATCTGAAAAATCAGTTACACCTTTACCCGACCAAGCCACAACTGTCATGCAAATGAAGGTACAACCCCCTACGGTTTCCTTCTCTGACTAGTGTACGGTTTCTTATAAATTTTTCACGTCAAAAACCTTATTTGCTAATTTTTCACTCCATTAAAACTGTACCTCATCGAGCGTATACTTCTTCATCTGTATACTCGTATATCTCTGATTGTATAAGTGAATACACCGATCTGTTGGTCTATTGGCTCGGTTACCGGTGAGTTGCACTTCGTATCCGCCTTGGCTTCATTTCCCGAGGTCCTCATCTTGAACTACAGCCTCATTTTTCACTCTACGTCTATATTAATTACGGGTGCAAAAAAATAATGAACGGCTGTAACATCTTCTCGGGTTACACTACATTAAGTCTACAACCGACCACCCAACAAGCCGCTTGATATCAGCCTTGCCTTGTTGCCTTGCCTACTTGTTTTGGTTTCAATTAGCATATTTTATTAGAAGCATTATTTCATAAATAATGCCATGTATAAAGCAAACGATGAGATCTAATACCACGAGGTCTTACCACTACACAAGAGAGCGAAACGATATGTATGTACGAGATATTAGCATGATCTGCTCCTATGCTTGCTAGACGACCTGGTGACTATACGATGAAACATTTGTGTCAGGGTTGATGATCAGATCAGGCGGGAAAAAGTCCAGCATTTAAATAATATTAGCTGATGATTCAGAAGGTGAGATTTAAGCCTTTCTAGATCTAACCTTACCTTCTTCACTGGCAACACCGGTGGCAGTGGCAGTAGAAGCAGAGGCAGCAGCAGCAGAAGCACCAGAAGATGGCTTCTTGCTACCCTTGGTCTTGTAAACCTTGATGTAGAAAGAGATGAACAAGAGCAAGTAACTGGTCAAGATCAAGTAACCGTAAGCAGCAGCTAATTCGGAACCGTGACAGTCACCAACGTGAGGTAACCACTTGAAGTAACGGAAAGCGTAGTGAGTGTAGGTAGCGAAGTAAACAAAAACCAAATCAATCAAGAATTGAATAATTTGGAATCTGGTAACCCATTCCTTCCACCAAACTCTAATACCTCTAGCACTTAAGAAGTAGTACCAGTACATAACAACATGAACAGCCAAGTTCAAGGTGATTGGAACCCATTCAACAGAAGTGTAACCAGTCAACTGAGTGTAACATAACAAGGCAGTAGCACCATGATGATAAGTATGTAAGAACATCAACTTTTTCTTCTTTAAAACCAAGAAAACAGTATCGATTAATTCCAAGTACTTGGTCAAGTAGTTCAAGTAGTATAAAGTAACCAACTTTGGAGCAAAAGCATTACGGTGACAAATAGCATAAAATAAACCATGATGATACAAGATTGGAACCAATTGTTCAATACATAATAACAATAAAATCAAAGAAATCAAAGTCAAAGCAATGTTGTGCAACTGGAACAAGAAGTTCAACTTCAAGGCAGGAGCCTTCAACTTAGCCAATAAAGCTCTACCACCAAAGATAACAATATAGTAAGCGATGATGATACCGATGGCGTGCCATCCATTAGCCAAAAAAGTCTTGTGATGAATGAACTCGAAGTCTTCAGCCGGGTAACCGGTGACTCTTTCGAAAACAGCACTGAACAACGGCCATAAGTGCAACCCGAATGGGTGCTCGATACTAGGAACCTCAACGGTGAACATGATGTGGAGTTGATGTGTTTTGTTAACCTTGGAAGTTCTTTTTCATCGACGTGTTGGGCGGTGCACGAGCGCTAACCGAGGCGCGTGAAGACCAGTGATTCAGGTGCGACTCACTGACAGAGCTAATGGGAGACTCAGTGGAACGCGACGAGGGGAAGTGAGGAGATGGTACGGTACAGGTCCAACCGAGGTAGAAGAGAGAGGAAGAGACGAGACAGAACAGAGACAATAACACTGACACTCATAGTTACAACGACAGGGAAGAGACAGAGATTAACTTAGTGGAGTGCTAAAGTCCTAGTACCAGCTATTTTGGTATTCGTTTAGGGGTAGCGGTACTGGAGGTCGTCACGTCTCTGGCGGTACGATAGGGGTGAGGTGGCATAGATCTGGCAGAGTTGCTAATTTCACGTCACTTTTGCGCCGCGACAATATTTACGGCGAAGTGAGACAACATGACTATAATTGCGTTGCTCTCCACAGTAACCGGAAAGAGACAGTCAGAATAGTAGTAGTAGAAGAAGCAATAGGAGCAACAGCAAAGAATGTAGTTACCAGTACTAACGCTACCACTCTAATCACACTTTAATTACAATTTTTCACTTGCTCTTCTCTGCCGTTTGGGGTGCCTTGTTCTCGCTTATGGGCAAGATCTAGGATCTAGTGTCAAAGTCGCAGACTTTTACGATGTTAGTGAACACTGGATTGCGAGCACAAACACTTTTCCAGCTTCCATAATCCTCTTATATCGCTAAGCTCCAATGCTGATCCCCGAGCCGGCCGTTCCACCAGCGTTCACTCCACTGGCTTCCCCCTATACCCAAACTTGTCCACTATCGGTTGCAAAATATTACGTAAGCAGTGCCATACAGACATGAAACTCAACCATCTGCCACTACAGTTACCTCTTCCCCAGACAGACCGGTAAAAGTAGCTTCAAATGTAAAAACTCCCCTGGAGCGCCAATCTCCATCTCATCACTACTTTTAACACTCCTCCAAACGGCACGGAACAACGTGTGCCAGTTCATATTGCAGCTCATCACTTCCTCTGTCCTGTCTGTATGTCTGTATGTCTGTTTCTATTCTCTCCACATCAAACCTCCCGATCTTTCCCACGGAACGGACTCAGATCCGTATTCCGTTGATATGAAACACGTAGTGTGATCTATAATTATTCACCTGTAAAATCTATTGGCCGAAGATTAAGGCTTATGCTTTTTTGGATCCACAATTGATCTCATTGCTAATGCACATCGCCTATCTCACTGAAATATAATATTGTACAGACAAAGAAAAGGGCTGGGCCACCACTTCCAAGACACAAATGAAAAATAAACCTGGTCAATTCAGGAAATGTCTGAACCGACCGAAAAGACCCCAATGACCAGACACAACAGGCTCCAAAATTACCTACACTTAAAACTACAAAGAAAAAGGAGTAGGAACTGGTATCAGAGACGACATAGAAGTCTATAACAATTCAACAACATACTCATAATCCTTGTTTTGTTTTTTCCAGTTTTTATTACTGATAACTATGTAATTTTACATCTACAATGTAATGTACTTTTTCCTATTTGTAATGATAATTCAACCGTTCTTGACCAAGGTCGAATGTTCAGATAAACCGGGGAATTCAGCATTTCAATATCGAGGCCCAGGAATTACATGAACCGACCTAAGCATTCATTACGACCAATTCCACCGATACGGGAGATGAGAAGCCTACTTGTCCTTATCCTTCTAACACTAAACCTAGGATATTATGTGATTGCACGGGAACTCTTGCCAAAGTAGATTATGTAGTCCCGTCAATTCTAGCCTATGATAAAGCCGCACCGCGAGCGCCGCTAGCCCCACCCGCTGTAAGCTCCCATTCTGGAGAGAAGTTCTCACTAAAATTAAATTTCTGTAGCGAGCGATTTCCGGTAGGCTTTCTCGCAATAATTTCTGTTTTCTCCCCCACTATTTTTGGCTGTGAAGAGCACTAAATAATTACGCCTTAATACTAGCCACAGCCCAGGCGTATTTTTACCACGGTAATATCGCTAGATGGTTGGATGTTTCACCCCATATAGCCAATGTTTCATCACACCCTCCATTACCCCTTAAACAGATGAAATTTCTTACACTTTACTGGCAATACTAATTTTGACCGAAGTTTCCGATTCTTCCAGGGCACATGACCTGCCTATATCAATTAACAAAAAAAAAAAAAGAATCAAAAACCTCGTCTGGTTGTCTACTGTACCTTGTAATACGTCACTTAACAATCCAAAAAGGTATCGACTTGTAGAACAAAGAAATGTCTGAGCTGGTAACAAATTTCAGACACCGAATTATTAAAAATTAATAAATAGTCAAATCTTGCCGTATCCCTAAATCCCGGATTTGTGTAGTACAAAAAGCTTCTACGAAACTATGGAATTACCGGATATAGATAGTTACTGAAATTACTAGAGAATTATTAAGAAAAAATCCAGGTTCTGTACATCACGTCAATTAATAATTATTACTACTGGAAACCGACCCCTCCCCCAATTGACCCCTCCTCCAATTGACCCCCCAATTGATCTCGGTAGTTTGTCTTCTTCAATTAAACTTGTATGGTTAGTTAGCACAGTAATGAAAAGTTTAATTCTAACAACAGATAATGTGCACTACCAGATCAATTATCATTGCCATAGTTTAAAAAACTAAAAACAAACTACCCCAGTAACGAGATAAACTGACTATAACCATTCCGATCTTTACTAAAACTCTACTAACATTATTTATTATTTTGCGTTTCTTGGTATTATTTTCGCCGCAGACTGAAACATCTCGTAATAAGTTGTTTCACCTTAAATAATAGTAATTTTTTAGATTACAATAGGTTTTCCGTAAACACTTACAAAATATCGGTATACGAAGCACTTACATTCTCGTTGCGACAGTAATTAATATATTCGGGGGAACTTGTTGAAAGAAGCTCCCCCAATGTTTAGATACTTTCGAAAGCGCATTTTCCAGGTCAATGGTATAATCCATAATTATTGATGATATTCTGAAATTTCTTAATTCTCATCAACACTACAATCAATAATTATAATTTAATTATAATCGACCACACCAATTGCGCTTGTTCCATGCATGAAAAGAATCTGAAAATTCCGTTCTAACAATTATCTACAATTTCCCACCATTAGTTCTACAATACTATAGCCAAATCCCCTTCCAATCCAGTTCCTTGGCTTGCTACAGATCTTTTTTAACGTAAAACATATATGACAGTATAAACATCAAATTTCTAAATATACCGCCGGTTTTTTTTGGCTTCATACTGCAATAGATCAACTAACCTGAATTATTGAATAAAATGGTTTTAAGCCTTTAACACTTTAAAGAGTTTAGTGCTTTTTTATTAATACGTAAGGAATTTTCATTCAAAATAGAAGCCCCCAATTGGCTTCTTTGATGGGTCATATCAAATATTCATATTTCATGCAGAAATTTCTTTAATCTTTGGCTTCAAATTCAAGAAATCAATAGATACAATGATATCATACCCATTTTCTTCACAAGCATACATGGCTTCATGTTCATTAGAATGCAAGAAACGAATATTTTCACCCACCAAAGCCCTTAATAAATTAGTAGAATGCAAGTCTCTCACCTCGATGAACCCAGGTTCAAACGAGAGAATATATGGGAAGAAAAGTGCCACATTTTGTGGGTTTCCTTCCCAATAAATATCCCAATGATGGTTGGTTCTCCAACCATTACGGTTAATTAAGAAGGCAAATTCAGCATAACAAACTAAAAATTCCCTTCCAAGTTTATGAATAGCTAATGGAGTAACGTTTTCTCTTTGGATAGCAAAATCTAAAGATGGATCTGCTTCATCCAAAATTGGTTCTTTCATACCCTTTTCAAGTGATAAAATTTCAAATCCCTTAGAACAACCAACACAAAGTTGAGTCTTCAAGAATGAAATAGATACTGGATCAGATGTGAAAGTAACTTCCTTAATATCATACTTCTTATTTTTATTTCTTTGTTGATTCTTATCAAATGGATTGGCTGGTTCGAAAATACTAATAGCATGAGTACCACCCGTCTTAGCACCACAAACTAAAAGTCTTCCATCACAAATACCAATCTTGAAGAAGGCAACATGATCCAAGATCAATTTACCAGATTTGGTATTCTTAACGTGATCCAAAGAATCAGTACATGATAAGTCAAATTCATATAATGCCTTGTCACATAACACCAATAATTTGGAGTATTCAACCAATACTTCGATTTGAGTGACATAAGTCTTACTGATAACCAAAGTAGGATCAGAACAAATCTTTTCATTAGATGTAGCATTGATGGAACGAACTGTAGATACCCAAATACCAGAATCAGTACCATATAATAATTTCTTTCCACCATAACATGGAACTGCACAATTAATCTTGTTGTTTCCATGGAATCTTCTGGTTTCGAATTTGTAAATGGAGAATAAATCATTTTGTTCAATCAACTTCTTTTGTTGGTTATGAACTTGTTGTAATACTTGATTCTGAATGGTTAAATCTTCAGCAAATAATGAAGCATGTACTTGGTTACTACCAAGACCTAAGAAATTCAATTGAAGCTTGTTATTAGAATTAGAACTGGCTCCAATATAATTGGTGGTTTCAACCTTATTCTTGATGCCAGTATCAGCTAATAATGATCCACGATATCTGTTGTTAACAACAGTTCTCATGGTTGGAATTTCAATTCCACTGTTAAGGAATAATAATGGTAAGTAAATTGGCTTTTCAAAAACCTTATGTTGTTCTCTCTTGTTTTGAATCTTATGCTTGACTAATAAAAGTGCATGTTCAAACAAATACAAGTCGATCTTTTCATTATCTCTCTTTCTGTTTAAGGTAACTTGGTAAATGATACGGTGGTTATAATTCAACTTAAAGTTGTGTTTAACTTCTAAGGTTTGCTTACCTAATAATCTATGCAAAACCATGATCTTATGACGATCAGTACTTTCACCAGTTTGAATATTAATCTTAACCAATAACTTTTCAATTTCTTCCTTAGCCTTAACTAAGTTTTTGTAATCTGATGATTTAGGATTAGTATTTTTAATAATACCCGATAATAATAATTGATATCTAGCTGGTCTTTGAACACCCTTAATTAAGAAAGAAGATAAATCTTGTTTTCTAGATTCTGGTTTCTTTTCAATAGCATCCAAAAATCTGGCATACTTCATATTAACTTGTTGTTGTCTTTCATGTTCAAAACTAGCGAAAACCTTATTACCAGAATATCTAATAAAAGGTTCAAAACTTCCAACATAATCCAAAAATACATCTGCAAATGTTTCTATAACTGGTTTTTGAAGTTGTTGTCTTCTAGTTAAAGCTTCACTGAAATTCTTAGCTAATCTTAATAACTCCCCAACTCCACCAAAAACAGTATGTATAAATGTTTCTCTTTGATGTTCAGGAATAATATTATTAGCTGGGTTTCTTAATGGCATAATATAGAAATCGGTCATGAATTCCAAATCCTTGACATAATCTCTTTCTGTATAAATAAATTCATAAATCAATTCTTGTCTTGTCTTTTCCTGTTTATCAAGTTTATCTAAGACTGATTGTGGAACGGTCTTGTGCCACAAAGTCTCGGTTTCTTCTTTATCATGTAAAGATAATCTTGATACTGCACGTTTCAAACCTCCTTGAGGTTTCAAATTAAGACGTGCTTGTTGTTCCAATCTTCTAGGACATGCAATACTGTAACATAATCTGTTTCTAGTACAGGTTGGTGAGTAACAGTCGGTTAAAATGGTGAAAACACCATTGACACCAGTTTGTTGAGTAGCAGACATATCCTTTTGAGCTCCCATGTTTGCAAGAGAAGTACTACTACCATCAACACTTTGAAGAATTTGACTGTTATCCACAGGATATGGTAAATTGGCATGTGGAGGAAGTTGTTGCAGTAATACATGGTCTTGAAGAGCTTGTTGCAATTGTGAATGACTATTATGATTATCCACAAATGATCCATGTTTGGAATTGGTGGCACTATTGTGACCATTACTTCCATTATTTCCTTCTTCAGAATAAAACTCAACATCACTATATACATGGTTGAAAGCATATACTTCATGAACAGAATCACGTAATCTATGATTATAAGTAACATCATGGAAAAACTTTTGAGCATCCAATGAACGACCCAATAATAGAGCTAAATTACGATCATTGGTTCTAATGATTCGACAAATAATATCCACCGACATTTTTCCTGTAAATGTATCATGATATTCCAAACCATCTTTGGTATTGATAGTTAATATTATCGATTCTTTAAATAAACGAGCCACTTCAGAAAGCAATGCAGGATAAACAGTTGGTTTACCAGTAGTTGTAGGAGCCAATGCCTTGGAAACAGTTGCGGCTGATACATTTCTTTGTAATTTACCAGCAGTGGCCAAAGATGCAGAGGAATTCATTTTCTTGGTGGATAATGAAGATGAAAGCTTACTAATAGAAGTAAAAGATCTTGATTTGGAAGATAATGAAAATGTATGATGCACTGAAGATGATGAACCACTTCCACTTGAAGAAGGTCTATGATTACTCTGTTGCTGTTGAGATTGATTTTGAGGAATCGAGTATAATCTTCCTTGTTGTTGTGGTTGTGGATATTTCATAGATGTAGATGATAATGATTTGGTACGAGCTTCATGACCATTGGCTTGACCCTGTTGAGAAGGAGCTTGATTATAATTTGGAATATTTGATGTAGAAACAATTCTTCTCTTTTCATTAGCAGGTTGGACTTGACTAGGAATTGGGCCTGGTGCTGGTCTTCCTTCTCTGGTTGGTGGTATTTGCATGAAAGGAGGAGCATTTCCATTAGGAGGATATTGAGCCGTTTGGTTTTGAGGTGGTGGATTAGGTTGTCCATAACCTTGAGGAGGCGGTGGTCTTCTATGGAAACTTTCCTGAGATGCTACCCTTCTGTTGTAAGAGTTTTGAGGCTCTGGATGAGGATGAGATTGAGGATGTGGATGTGGATGTGGTTGTTGAGAAGGAGGAGGAGCATGATGCTGTGGTGGTTGTGGTGGATGTTGTGGTTGAGGAGGTTGCTGTTGTTGACCCGGGTGGCCACCGAGGGCTGAACGCATGTGAGCGTTTCTTGGATCCAATGAAGGTGGCCTGTCACCATAAGAAGAGGTGTCATATGCATTAGGAGACAGCAAGTATGGGTTCTTGGCCATATGTGTCAGAGGAGATGGTGGGTTCTGGTAGTCTTGAATGGAATAAGGAGAGCCCACATCAGAAAACAGCAGTTGGTTCACCGGAGTCACAGGAGCAGCAGGTTGGAAATTGGGACGGGGAGCATCATGTCGTTGAGGAGATGGAAGTGATGAATGCTGCTGCTGTTGTTGAAACTTTTGTGGCGGTGGGATCAGAACATTGGATGGTCGGTGGCTACCAGGAGCTTGCGCAAGGCCATTATGGTGGGGAGGCTGTTGCTGTTGATGGTGCTGCTGATGGTGCTGTTGTTGATGTTGCTGCTGTGGATGGTGTGGATGGTGTTGTTGCTGTGAATGATGCTGTTGCTGTTGATGTTGATGTTGTGGAGGAGGCGGAGGGTTCGCTGGCTTGGGCGGGTACTTCTGATACGACTGTTGCAGGTCAAAGTATGATTGAGGAAGCAAATGAGCGGGAATGTTGACCGCCTGTGGCGAGTTGACATAGTCTGTCGGAGGTTGGAAAGAATTGGACCTTTCCGTCATGTTCCTTTTTCAACAGTTGATGATATAGTAAGGGGCGGAGGTTGAGGTTGAGGTTGAGGTTTGGGTTGATGTAAAGATGTTGGAATAGGTCAAAAAAAAGAGTGCAAACAAAAGAACAAAGACGACGACTAATATGTCTAAAAGATTAGTTCTTCAAGTTTTTCTTTTTTTCCTAGTATTAACCGTTGTGGTCCTTTTTTTTTTTTTTGAACACTAACACTATATTTGGATCCAGATCGTCTTTATAATCAAACCGGAACGCGATGGGTGGGTTGTCAACAAAAAAAAATATATCCAGGGTAGCCCTTAGTGGTGGAAAGGAAAAAAGAGAGTTGGGCGGCTAGTTGTAACTAGTTGGTGATGGCAGTAGGGATGTTCTTCGGTAGCTTGTTGCCCGATGATTCCGTACTGTTAAATGGGGTTGGAAGGATAAACGAATTACTCAAACGAAACGATTGCAATCCAAAGGGTGGTGATACTTTTTGATGCCGGACACTCAAGCTAATTTTGTCTACGGTCTCAGAAAACTCCCACTAGGGATTGATTTGGTAAGCAGGTAAAACGAGGGGGGGGGTAAAGGTAAAAAAAGGGAAAAGGGCAAATTGGAAAAATAAAAAGATTGGTGATTGTGGTAGCGGTTCTAGTGGTGGTAGCGGTGTGGTTCTAGCTGTGGTAGTAGTATACAGCGGACGTGCTATTGGCAATTACCGTGAATCGTGAATGGGGATCCCGTTAGACTCGTCAACTGGTAGTGGTGCCTAGTGTTCCAAATTGGAGGAAGTTTCTCCACGGTAAATCTGTCGACAAAATAGGTGTAAGGGGCCTGCACACACGTCAGGTTGCGGTGAGGTGGTTTGGGATTGGCGCGGCAGGGGGGGAAATTTGTTACTCTCTCGGTGGCGACAGTGCGCCCACAATTTTTCACCCACTGCGGTACAGTACCGCACCAGGGGCACCGGTCTTTTTTTAGTCGCCCCCACCGTCGTACCTCCCCTCGTATCACCAACTCCGGCACTTGACGGGTTTTCGCTGGCGAGAGTGTCGCTGGAACTTAGGCAAGGTCACGTGACCTCCCCTCCGTTCATGCACAATCCTCCCTATTTCAGGCTTATAGCCACTACATGCTTCTGCTAGCCCATACGTACGTTTTCGCGGCTTAGTGACTGGCAGGTACCGGATGTGACCATGTCTTGGCCTGTTTTGGCCCTATGCCCGGGGTATTTTATTTGGCCAAGAACCACTTGGAACGGCTCCATTTCTACAATCGTCTCCATTGGGGGTGGACCAATAGGACCGGAACCACTGAGATAGGGCCGAGATTCCAGTTCCCAGTTCCCAGTTCCCAATTCCCAATTCCCAATTCCCAATTCCCAATTCTCTTATCTCAATTTTTCAATTGCTTAATTTCCAGTGATTCTGGAATACCCGGATATTCTCGTGTGACGGAATTACTCAGATTCTTGTAATAGGATGGTGTGCATACTAAAGCCTCATATTGTAAACGAGCAAACATCCAAACTAACGTACATTATCAAGAGTTTCTAATATATGTAAGTGAATAATGTCGTTTTTAATGTGGGGTATAGTGAAAAATGTGAAAAAAAAGTGATTTATAGCAATCACCGGTGTACGGAGGCCCGATGACGTGAGGGGACCAAATTATTATCGGGGAATTATAACTCGCTTGGTCACCTCATTTCACGAACTGGTGATAGTTGTGAAATAGGGTCCAATCAGTTTTGTCATTGCGCCTAATATAACCAGAGTACTTTTAACCCGAATTAATAATTACAAAAGTGGCTGGTATAGAAGGCTTATCGAAGGCTTGACAACCTAGAATACATGAATACGTGACTTGTCAACGCTTGGAAGGCAACATGTACTTGAATCGGGAAATATTGTTGGACAATAACGGCAGTTTTGACACCAATATTATTTATAATCATCGCCGTTATTAAAAATAATTTATCATGACCTGATTTGTCCAGCAATATTCAACAACCTTCAGAGTATCCAGAGGATTCCAATTACATTGCTGTCATTTCCCTAAATGGTTTGGGTCCATGATGTCACACCGATTTAGTCAATGTGGGGATCAAAAGGGCAATTCGTTCGAGAAAATACCCCATCAAAATCACTCCACAAACCTTAAATGATGACAATGGAAACGGTACGCGACCTTTCATCCAGAACAGTGATGGCTTCGAGTAGAGCTTGGTGTTACCAAGTATAGTAATCGAATTAACAAAAGAGGAAGACAGTTCAAGGACTAGTCCAGAACCAATCCAAAACTAGACCCAAAGCAACTGGCCCAAATATCACCAGATTTATTAGAATTGTAGAAAAAAATCCTTTAGTTGATCTAGAACTCCATTATTTTGGTCAATTGACTTTAAAGGGCCAGAATTAATACATTGAGAGTTCTGATCTGGCAGATCATTAAACCCGTTTTGGTGACAGAAAGGACCCTTTAAAGTGTAATTTACTTGAACAAAAATTCCACCTCTTTGCTACTCAAACTATCAAAACATACCATATTTTTGTATGTTAACTCTCTACCTGTCAGACAATAAGTACTGGCTTTCATCCAGAGCTCAATTCTGTTGTTAACCAGTAGCATAGCCGTTATTTTGCAGTCATTTCGCAGCTGTCACTATTTTTCCATAGTTGTCACTATTTTAGGCCAGCCACACCAAAACGTTTTACTAGATTCTCGCTAACTTGTGTTTCTAGCGAAACAATTCGCACTGCCTTCACTATTTCCACAGCTAGTGACCACACCTTATTCTTCCTACAAGCCCAGTAAACTCCAACAATTGCCCACAAAATTACAAGAAAAGCACCATAAGCAAGTAAAATTATATCAATATATCCATCTAACCCCATATAAAGTGTCCGATCTGATTCCAATCCCTCCAAAACCCACATTTCCCCTACTCTTCTGTCTCACTGTAAATTCACTAATTCTCGCTAACTCTCGCAAACTTCCCCCCTATCCTCCCCTATCTCTCCCTAACAACAACTCTCACTATTTGAAGTGCGAACAAATATAACCAAACTCAACCACTTACCAACCACCACAACCATGCCAGCTTACCATTCTACGTTCCTCGAAGACGCCAACTCCAGAATCGTGGGTAACGTGGTGCTCCTTCCAATCCACACCAAGTTCAGAGGTCCTTCCTACCCACCTGAACAAGATTACGATATCATTGAAGAAGTGCTTGACTTGTTCAGAGCCAATTCATTCTTCCGTAACTTCGAAATCAAAGGCCCATCCGACCGTCTTTTGATCTACGGTATCCTTTTCGTCAGTGATTGTTTGTCCAAATTGAACCGTTCCGTCAATTTCAAGGATGCTACCCGTATATTGAACAACTTATCATTAGATTCTTTCAGTTTACCAGGTGAAGTTGGATTCCCAATGAACTCCTTATACCAACCACCAGCCACCAAGAACGACGCCGATTTGTTAAGATCATACTTACAACAGTTTAGACAAGAATTGGCTGATAGATTGTTGAAGAAGCTTTACGAACATGACCAAAATAGTCCAAGTAAGTTCTGGTTGGCATTTACCAAGAGAAGATTCATGAACATGAGTCTTTAAGCAACTTAGATAAAATAAAGGGCCACTACATGGCCCGCCATTTACTTACCGTTTTATTTTGACAACAACCCTGTTCGAAGTAACTGGCACGGTATAGCTGGAGATGTCCGTGTCATCGAGCTAGCAACGACAATGTGGAGGTTATCAATACAGTCAATGCATTTGCAATTGTCAAATCAAATCAAATCCACGTTTCCACCATACTTCGGGGCCAAAATCCCACGAAGTATCTACGAGTATACTACGATTCTCAATAAAAGATCATATAAGAACTACCAGTTGTAATAGCAGATTTAGTTATTATTATTAATGTCTGATACACTAGATCTATGTAGGTAAATAGGACGAGAGTGTGTAATTGAGCCTGGTAACGAGCCATTGGCTATTTGTGAATTATCCAGAAATTCAAACCTAAAGGTTTTAGTTTGTCTAGTTGTCTTTAAATGTGTGTGGTAGCACAGGTAATATCATATTTGGATATCAACAGTTTCATGGGGTAATTGATCACATCCAGCGGATCAAGAAGGGTTTTACTCCAAGCAAGTATGACAGATTTCTGCTCTTCTAGTAGCCCCATCTAGGGATCCACACACCGACCTGCTTGGCGTACTTCTCGTACTCTTCTCCGTACATCTTGACGAGGTACCACTCCTCGACTCTGATCCTTACTCCAAAGAACTTGCCCAATATCACCATGCTTCCCACCAAGCTGACCCAGTTTCTCAAGTAAACCTGGAGCCCAATTCCAAACAACCAAAACCCGGTATAGCTTGGGTGTCTCATCAAGGAATAAATCCCATTTACCACCAATCCTCGCCCCTTACCAGTTTCTATAATGTGAGAAAACGACTCACCACAGGTCTTCATGGCGACCGCACGGATACTGAGCCCGCTGGAAATCATCAAAAGTCCCAACGTTGTAGTAAGCGCCGTGTAGCCCAACGAAGGTACCAGTTTCATCCAAGTACTGTGACGGATCAAGTATTCCCACACAGTGAACAATTGAACCAACCAGAACTCAAAATTGCCCTTATTTCCGTAAATCAAAAACGACCGCGAATTCACTTTGGAAGGCTGGTACAAGTATGACATCATGAACTCACAAGTGAAGTAGCATGGCATTATCAACCCATAGACTGCCACCAATGGGGAGTAGATGGAAGGTGCAAGTGCTAGAACACAGGAGGAAAAACCCACCGCGGCACCAAGGCCAAGTGAGACGAGCACTATCTCGTGTAGAGGGTTATTTTGGGGATTGTACATTGGATAGGGTCCATTATGGGTAGATACTTGGTCCTTATAAATGTGATAGTGGCAGTATAAAGTGGTGATGCGCGGTGGGGGCACGACGTTGCAGCCATTACTGGAATGGGTCAGGACAATGTGAGATGTGGGATGGGCACCACACAGTGGTAGGAAAAGTGGATTAGGAAGGTGAAGCACTGTGCTTTGTGTTTCAAGATGAAACATGTTTCATCAAGTTCAAGTGGCTCCACAATAAGTGTAGAGGTGGTTAGTACGTTTTACACTTCCAAAATATAAGCCAAGCAACACTGGAAAGGGATTTAATTCGATCTAGTGAAAAATCAGGAAAATGTGAAATATTCATAATTTATTAATTATTTACAGTGCCCAACCAAAGTTCAATCTAAACTCTCTGAACTTTAGATATTAAAGCTAATTTATACTGATGATAATCAACTGGAAGAGGAACTTCAGTTGGAATTGACTATAGTTTCGTGCTTAATAATTTTAAGCCTTCTTGTGATATCATTGGAATGTAGTCATAAACTTCGTAACGATTTAACTTCACTAAACCTGCCAGTTACATCTATGTGGTCTCGTGTGACTACTAATAGATCTACTCACACAAACTAATACGCGTTAAATAGGCTGATTAATTATTAGATTCCAATGTAATCAAACATAGTGAATCTTTCACGGAACCCGATGGTTCCGATACCAAAAACACAGATCAATTCACGTCTGACCGCCAGCATTTTCTATTTTGCTTGCAAATTGGTGGATCGTGTAACTTTTGATGATTTTCACGTGACCTATACCATCTCAAGTGAAATACCCAACTCGCTACTTGATAACCTTTGGTATAAGTCCATAATCAACTCTATTTCATGAGCTACGCACGCTACAACCCCATCGAGGTCAACCTCTCGGTGGTAGTGGCCAAATCACTTGTCCTTGGAGCCATATTCTCGGTTAATTTGACCCTCATCATCTTCAATTATTTCCAGATCATCGATACCCCATTACAACTTCATTACTACTTGATCTTCTGGTGTATATTCCATACCCTTGAATTCCTCACCACTGCACTTTTCAATAACTCCCAAGTCGAAGATGACTCATTCATATTGGAAGATTGGGATATACATGCCATGAATGCGCTCTGTCTTCTGGAGTTCTTGGTAAGATTATACTTCTGGGGAGATCACCAATGGTCTTTAACTTGGTACGCATTGATAATGGTAATTATCGGCCAAATTTCGCGTACTTTGGCCATGTACACAGCTAGCGAGTCATTTAACCATTATATACAGAGAGAACACAACCAAAAGACTCACCAATTAGTTACTAATGGAATCTATGCCATTTTAAGACATCCTAGTTATTTTGGATTTTGGTGGTGGTTCATTGGACTTCAATTATTCATGAACAACGTCGTTACCTTAGCCGTTGGTGGATACGTCTTATGGAATTTCTTCAACAAGAGAATAAAGTTTGAAGAAGAATTCTTAGTCAAATTCTTTGGGGAAAAATATGTGGACTATAGAAAGAGAGTATGGACTGGAATTCCATTTATTAGATAGTTAAATGAATGAACTAGCCGAATTTGGTTTGAATCTGTTTCAATTAGTTGTAAATGTAATGTGAAATATCAATATGGCAAATCAGTGGCTGCTAAATTGGAATGTAATGGTAGTTAACTTCCAAACCTCATAGAGCAGAATCAATCAATGTTAATTGTTTAAAGCTTCTTTTATTTCATCTGTACTAATTGCACAAGTTGCAAAAAGCTTAACTTGGAAATGGAATGTTCTCTAGATGTACTTGTCAATCCCCAAATCGGTGCAACACTTCTTTATAAGGGCAACTTTGAGCCAGCTTGCCCCATTAAATTCGTTATTCCTTTCACTGATTATATTGCAACAATACTTGATTAAATACGTATCAATAACTAATTCAACCAGTCTTTCTTTTCATGTCATTTTTTTTTAGTATATTATTCTGAACAACTTTTCGACTTATCATCTATATCGTGCAATATATCTTGCTGTCTCACCATCTAATTGCTACATATAGCTACATATTAATATTATAGGAAATTATGTAGATCCATTTCAAGTAATAATATCTTTAGCAGATACTTAAGTGCCTAATATGGATTACTCTTCCTACTCTCCAAGTGACTATATCACTAAGAAAGGGGTTGTAGAAGAGGTTTGCGGATAGCACACTATTTTACTAAGAGACAAGAGCAATTCATTATAGGGAAATATTCTACACCCAACCACATACTTCATTTTATTCGTTGATATTATACGTTCGTTGGTATCTTTATAGTACTGTCGTTTCAGTAATTATGTCATATGTGGGGAAATCTACCCTGTTCCAGTTTCATCAACTGTTTCATTCATGGTTTCTCAATGGCATCACCTAAAACCCAAGCAATCTCAATTCTTTGATATAGAATAAAGCAACTATGGGACTACAAATAGCAAATCTTCCTCTCCTATCTACTCATCTTTTTCCTATACTAACTTTTGATAGACTTTATTAGCTTTTTTCTTTGGTTCCTCCAAGAAACAATCACAGTCTTTGTTTCGTTTCTTTTATTTTCTTATCTATTCAATCATCGTTTCTTTTCCGTTCCGGAAATTGCCGATACGCTTATCTTACTTAGGATAGATTTACCTATAATCTTGGACCGCCTGACCTTGTTTCCAACCCCCTTTTTTCGCCTTCATGAAAATCCCCTTATTGGTTGACTAGTTCAAACCCCGTTTCTGACCCCCATAACCCCCATAACCCCCTAAGGTTAAATATATCTCTATTACTGATCCCAAATTGTTACCCAATTGTAACTCGTAAACTGTAAATCACGTCAAAGGTACATCACCCCACCCAATCAAAAACCACCAGATTTCGCCGTAACGATCGACTGTTACCATAAACCGTTTATCATTACGTGTTGAGTGGTGATCCTTACACGTATTGTCTCGGTGGAACAGTGCAAATCGTTGTACCGGTTTAGGAGCCAACGAACTTGGCAAAAATTAGGCGCATTACCACACGTTTTAAATAGATCTAAAAAGGCTTTAAAGGTGTTATCGGCGTAAAAGACGACTCATCACACCACTACCAGTCACATTCCACACACATATACACACTCACACAACAATTGTGTAGATTATTGATTATTATTAGTATGATGATCCTACGATCTGGTTCTTATCTCCTAATAATAGAGAGCACTAATTGTAACTAATTATAACCACCAGTTTAATTCAAAGTCAAAGTCTTTGGTTGCTACAACTATTAATTTACAGATTTCCTATAGTTTGTGGTTCGTTTATTCTATTCGTATTCTATCATTTCTAGACCAATTTCTTGGTTCTAATAATTGAAAAAAAGCAAACTAAGTAAATTTTTTTGTTTTATTTCCTTTCTTAATATGATTTGATGTAAGCTTAGATTTCTATAATTGAATACCACTGAAACTTATTAATTTATAATTATATTTGTGGTTGTTTCTTTATTTCTTTCTTGGATCCACACCGTTACCGTTAAGATTTCTATACATCATAACCCCATTATCACCGTCAACGAATTGACACCATCTACCAGTCTTCCATAAGGAAACCCACATGTTTTCGTCAGTATGCATATAGTGGTCACCCATGACCTTCTTGATAGCTTCACTAGCTTCTCTAGCATTGTAGAAAGGAATTCTAGAAACGTAATGGTGTAAAACGTGGGTCTCAATAATATCGTGGAAAATGTGTTTACCGACAAAACCAAATTCACGATCAATGGTACAAGCAGATCCTCTAGCAAAGTTCCATTCTTGTGGTTCGTAGTGAGCAAGCTTTGGATCAGAATGTTGTAAGAAGGTAATGAAAACTAACCAGTGGTTAACTAAGACGTAAGGTAAGAACCAGTTAACCAAAACGTTGAAACCACCAAAGTTCTTGTACCAGGTGTATAAAAGTGCAAATTGAGAAATAATACCAATATCAGACATGATAACGTACCAGTAATCTCTCTTGTCGAAAATTAAAGAAGATGGGTTAAAGTGGTTAGTCTTAAGGAAAGAAGCACCTGGGAATTCTTGACCAGAAGACACGTTGGTAATTAAGTAAGCGATCCAACCCATGGTTTGTTGGAAGATCAAAGAAGCTAAAGTAAAGATTGGAGCATCACCAACCAATTCTTCTAAATCTTCAACACCCTTCTTCTTTAAAAACTTTTCCTTAGTCTTTGGAACGAAAACCATATCTCTAGTAAGATGACCAGTAGCCTTGTGATGTTTAGAGTGAGAAAATTTCCAAGAGAAGTAAGGAACTAACCAGTAAGAGTGTAAAACCCAACCAACGGTGTCATTGACCCATCTGAAATCAGAGAAAGCACCATGACCACATTCGTGAGCCAAAACCCAAAGACCAGTACCAAAAAGACCTTGTAAATAAACGTAACCAGACCAAGCTGCGAATCTAAGGTATTGATTTGGTAAAAGATGGATATAGTTGTTGGCAACATAAGCAAAAACTACCATCCAGAAGATATCACGAGCCACATAGTAGAGGGATTCAAACACTCTACGTTCGTAACAGTGAGATGGAATAGCACCTAAAATATCCTTAATGGTATAATCTGGAACTTTAAAGGTGTTACCATAAGTATCAACCGCAGTTAAACCTGGGGTTAAAGTGGATTGTTTTAAGGTAGCAACATTACCCTTTTTTTCGATTTGAGAACTGGCACCAGCACCAGATCCGGATTGGTATCCACTAGCAGTAACTTGGGACATAATTTTAGGGGTGGAGGATTGGGGAAATCTACTTAAAAACGAAACTGGATTGGCCCTGGGTTATATAGGTTGAAAAATAGTGTGCCAAAGTGAGGTGAGCACAAAAAAAAAAAAAAAAAAGAAATCAGTGTGCAGGCGGAAATTTTGAACTCACCAAAAGAAATATGAAAAGAAATGGCACGAACAATCACCACTAAACGATCGGGTTATAATAATATCTGTAGTGAATTTTGTGGATAAAAGATATAGAGAAAGTTACGAGTTTAGTAAGAGTGTGGGGGCAAAAAAAAAGACAGGATTGAAAACCAATTGAAAATACCATTTTTCACTCTTGGTTTTTTGTACTTCTAATTTCGGCTTCAATTCCTTTAATTCTCGACGGATTTAACCGAATACTATTGATCTGACTTTATCGTCTGTTGTATTAGGCAGATCATCGCGGCGGGAGCCCAAAAAAAATTCGAGTCCCAACGGGTTTTGGTCTGTACAATGTTGAGGCATCGCCCTATATATCTCACGTGCGTCTATTGTGTCCACAATGAAATCTCACCTGACTATACCCCTGTCGCCATTGGACCGAGGAAATCCACTATTATCCTTATCAGGAAATGAACATTGTCGTAGTTAGTATGTAGAAAGGGGCGCCAAGAGAAGATTTTTTTTATGGTGTTTTTTTTTCATGTTACCTACTCCCATCCCATACACTTTATGTGTGCTTTTATCCGATCGGAAAGTTTTTTCTTTATTATGTGAATTTTAATTGCTTATGTCAATAGTTTAAAAGAGGAGCTGAAACTACGGAAAGAACATACTGATAGGGTAAAAGGGTCTGAAATCCGGGTTTATCAACGGACAAATTTACCCCCAGGTTCTTCTGTATAGCCTGCTTTGATTGGTACAAGGGCTACTGACAGATAAGAGGGTCAGGTGACCAAGGGTGGAGGGACGGTTATGTATGGAACTCTGAACCCTGAAACTGCAGAATGTAGATGTATCCAATCAACGGACCGAAACTGTAGCAATTCAAGGCTGAACCAGAATAGGAGACGTACCTAAGAATCTCAACGAATGCATTGGAAACCCCCCCAAAACCCCGTACTTTGCATTGTTCACTACACTTAATATGTACTGCAACTGTAATTGTAGATGTAATTGGATATAATGAAAGCCTTAGACTATGTGTCAGTGGTACATCAAAGTCAAACGGACTTGACCCATAGTGTCCACTCGGAACCCCTATTTGGAGGTTTCATGTGCCTTGATTGGCCTTATCTAGCATATCTATGGGGAAAGGGTGAGGTTGCAGAAGCACTCAGCCGCAGTGATGGGTGCAAATTAGCCGAATAAGCGAAAAAGTGGCTTTGCTGGGCAATAACATGCAGCTTAAGATGTCTTATGTACAAGTAGTTCTTTTAGAGTTCAGTTAGTTAGTCCAAGCATCAGGTATGTCCAGATTACTAATTGCATGTGTTTATTATGATATACTTGAATCCTTGTTTCAGCAATATACACCTTGACTTAGAGTCAAAGTAATAGACAAAATTAGACAAAGATTCTGATGGTGAGCCCAGCCATTACCAAACCCAGTCTACTTTTTCATACTAAAACCTAACTAATAAACCAGAGAATAACCGGTTCTAAATTTCTGACTTTTCATGAGAAATATTTGCACCCAATGCTGCAGAATATCAGTACAATATAAGACACTATGTTGGACACAGTTTATCCACACACAACTTCTTGATCTCCTCTATTTTATCTTCATTTAATATTTTACAAAAGTTCTAATTGATTATTAAATACCAATCTTCGCTACGTCTATTTTAATTATGTATTACCCTATTAATAAGATTTGAGAAGCTATAAATTCAACTAGAATTTAAGCACTTTCCATATAGCCTTAGTGAAAGGCAATTGGCAAAAGATTAGTTCAAAAGAAAATGTTAACAAAAAACAATCTCACTCTTTCAAAACAACTCACTTTTAGTTTCGTTTTCATAAATACAATCCATGAACAGATTGCTAACCTATTTGTTTGATTTTTTTTCGTTTTATTTTTGAACCAAGATTAACGAATGTTGGCTAATCTTGTATTATTCATATGCACATTAATATCCAATCTATCAGCATCCTCTTCAATCTTTTTCAATCTTGCGTTTTGACTGTCGACTTCAGTACCCATAGTTGCTGCAGTTCCCTTCAATTTCTTAGCATAAAGGGAAATTTGATCCAAGTTAGTGGCCAATTCCTTTTCCATTTCGTCATCTTCAGAATCATTTTCAAATTGATATCTCTTTGCAGCTGCCAAGTCACGTTCACCTTGGTATTTTTGATGAGTTTCATTGCTGGTAGCATTGTTGGTGATACCTTGTTTGATTCTTTGTTCACTGGCATACATTTCTTTTCTATTAGTGTCTCTCATGTATTTCTCTTGTGCCTTTGAAGTCTTAAGATGTTCTTCTTGTTGACGCAAACGTGATTTTTTGTTGAATGGATTACCATATGCTGGAATGAAGATAGATCTGTTCAATCTGTTTAATTCTTTAACCTTTTCATCGGCAATTTGTGTTTGTGTATCTGCTAAAAGCAAGTTTTGTTCGGCATTGTATAATCTTTCAGATTGTGATCCCAACATACCCAAAGTGTTGGTACCAGAAGCATCAGCTTCTTGGGCCATTCTCAAAGTATTTCTTGTCAGGGCCAAAGATTCTTGTTTGACGAAACGAATATCTTGTTTAATTGCTTCAACTTCTTCATCTTCGGAATTAACTTGTTCTTCTTCAGGTAAATCTTCATCAATATTCAAATTTAAATCATCTTCAGGATAATCATTAAGATCAAGGGTTGATTCATCATCATATTTTGGTCTACGTGCAGCTTTAGTCAGAGTAAAGTCAGTATTGGTTGGCATTCTGTTTAAATCAAGTGATTCTTCATCACCCATGACTGATCTAGCAGTGTTACGGGCATATGGATTTGATGAGGCAGAAGTTCTGACACTTGTAGCAGATGATCTAGTGTTAGCACCTGGTCTAGCACCTGGAGCTCTTGCAGAAGCAGCAGAAGAAGGATTTCCTGAAGTTCTGGCAGTAGCATATGGATTAGAAGAACCATTAGAACGTCCTGGAGGTCCTTGTTGTTGACTTGATCTGTTACTTGGAGTAGAATATGGATTTGATCCACTAGAAGCACCACCATAAGGATTCAGGCCGGATCCACCACTATTGTTCACACCATATGGATTTGATCCGTTACCAGCACCGTATGGATTTGATCCACCTCCATTACCTCCTTGAGTACCATAAGGATCATTGTTTCCTTGGTCTGGAGATTGAGCATATGGATTAGATCCATTAGCTTCAATGTTGGCGTTGGCATATGGATTGGTAGGAGCCATTCCTGGAGTTGCAGAGTTTCTTTCTTTAGCATATTCTCTGAAAGCACCGAACTTTTCTTGACGACCGTTCGGACCCTTGGTAGCAATACCGGCGTGAGTCAAGTGATCACGAAGTTCTTGCTCAGTTGGTTCCTTTCTCAGGAACATCTTTTTGATACCCATGGTTGTAGTTAGTATTGATAAGTAAGTGCTTGTTAACCTTTGATGTGGAGTTTAAACGATAGTCATTGGACTGTGTGCAGGACGAGGCAGTACACGAATGACTATTTTTGGAGTGATGTTTAGTTGGTGTAAAAGGTAAAAGACCAATCAGGATTAGGAGAAGACGAGTGAAGTGATGGTGTAACTGAAACAGCAGATATTATGGCGGAGTCAAAATTAGTGATTGGAGTGTTTTTGATGCTTGTAGGGACTCGCTAGTAAGACTGTAACTTGAAGGTGAAACAAAAGTAGTAAATATGAAACAACAGTTGCGACAAGTGAGACTGAGACAGATATACCCAAAACGAACCAGACAAGAAGAGTAAACTTAAGCGAATGTCACACCAGAATCACCAGCACCAGCAACAACAGCAACAACAACAGGCAAATATTGATCGTTGGCCTTAGTTCAGCGGATACACTCGCTACGTGGCCAAAGGTCCATTTAGTATGAGAATAGTGCGATTTGCAACCAATGCGAGCCTGAAGGAAAGTTCTCCTTAAATAGACGAAAAAGCCAAGGCCATGGATTTGCAGCATTGAAGATGACAAGTAACTACAAGTTTAACCGCTGGCGGCTACCACAAAGAACAAGCGATAGACAAGAGTAAGGCAAGGGAGTGATGATACAGCCCCTTCATTGATTTGTGATTGGCCACATGGTCGTATAAGATCACTTAGTTAAGGGTAATAATAATGTCACACTGATAGATCACACTCTTATCAAGACAACCACGATAACAGAACCATGAACCAACCAGTCTTATCTCAGAAAACTGCTGATTTGGCAATTCCACCGATTACCAGGACTAGCGGTCACATCAGCACCAATATCTCGGAATTACCCCTTAATAACCACCAATAGTGTTCGTACCTTATTTCCACTAATGACCAATAATGACATACCGTTTAACGTCACAACTGACTTCCATTGCACATAACTCACTTACGGTGTTGGTTAGTGGCATAGATAGTCTTGATCTTGACAGCTGTCACTGTCCCGCTACCAATTGCCATGTTGTTGCTCGAATTACCTGGGCTAACTAGTTGCACTTTCGCAACATACAACATAGATCACCTATTGATCTAGGTGCTCTAAACTATCTACTCCTTACAATTATTGTTGATACATTGTATGATGATACTTCGTATCTCTACAATAGAAAAGGCGGGTCAAGTGTACGAATGAGTGACACTTTTAGCGATGAGCACCGAAATAAGACGTAAGTCGTGACATTTTATGATGGTGATGATCAAAAAAAAATTTAGACTATTTTTTATCTTGATGTAATCTTTTGATAAAATTTGTCATCTTTCACCCCAGGTTTCGGGACCGGCTCCGGCTTGGAGAACCAGCAGATCAACCAATCAACGCGCACCATTTGTACTCATAAAATTGACTCGCGGCTGAAGTATGCCCCGCATCATGCGGAAATCTCCGGTGATTTTAAGGGTTTTTCTATGTAAAATGGACAGGAATTGCCCGGACACCCCCGGTAGTACCAACAATAGAACCCCGCTCCTGCAGATACGCGCAAGTTTCTGGGAGTTTCCAGTACAATCTATATGAATCACGTCCGGTCCGATACGACAAAACGACATCACGACATCTCAACCGGCTTTAGTTTATAATAAATCCATTTTCACTTGATTTTTCAAATTCATTTTTTCGATAACAATCAATATATTCATAAAAAAACCAAAATGCCTGAAATAGAGAAAAAACCAATTAACTTTTCCAATATCCTTTTAGGTGCTGGTCTTAATATGGCCGAAGTTACTACTTTAGGTCAACCATTAGAAGTCGTTAAGACTACTATGGCCGCTAATCGTTCCCTTTCAATTCTTGAAGCTACCAAATTAGTTTATTCTAGAGGTGGATTATATGGTTTCTACCAAGGTTTGATCCCATGGGCCTGGATTGAAGCTTCTACCAAGGGTGCTGTTTTACTTTTCGTATCTGCTGAAGCTGAATATCAATTCCGTAGACTTGGTGCTTCTAACTTCTTAGCTGGTATGGGAGGTGGTGTCAGTGGTGGTGTCGCTCAAGCATATTTGACCATGGGTTTCTGTACTTGTATGAAGACAGTTGAAATCACTCGTCAGAAGCAGGCTGCTGTCGCTGGTGCTCCACAACAAACTTCATTCCAAGTTTTCAAAGAAATTTACGCTAAAGAAGGTATCAGAGGTATTAACAAGGGTGTTAATGCTGTTGCTATTAGACAAATGACTAACTGGGGTTCTAGATTCGGTTTCTCCAGATTAGCTGAAGAAGGTATTAGAAAATTAACTGGTAAGGGTGAAGAACAAAAATTAAGTGCCGTTGAAAAAATTGCATCTTCTGTTGTTGGTGGTGGTCTTTCTGCTTGGAATCAACCAATTGAAGTTATTAGAGTTGAAATGCAATCTAAGACTGCTGATCCAAACAGACCAAAGAACTTGAATGTTTTATCTGCATTTAACTACATTTACAAGAACAACGGTATTAAGGGTTTATACAGAGGTGTTACTCCAAGAATCGGTTTAGGTGTCTGGCAAACTGTTTTCATGGTCGCCTTTGGTGATATCTTCAAGAGAATGTTGAACGCTGATGGGGCTGGTCATTAAACAACTAGCTTAAAACAGCAATTATATTCAACAAAATCAAACCCAACAAACCAGTAATAATAATAATATTAATAAAAACAAAATTCAAAAGCATTGGGAACCTATTAAGAAAATAATGGGGTTTTCCGTTTCAAAAAGGTGCTCAGCACCATCGTGATAGACATATATATTCAAACAATACCATCACAGTGTGATAATTATTTAAATTGACCAATTGTAGCTACTGTAGAAAAGAGGAGAATATTATAAATAACGAAAGAGTCAGAAGTAGAGTCAGAAGAAACACATTTCTTATCTGTTAAAGAGTCATTTTATACCTGTTTAACTGTTCTATATTAAACAATTGGTAGTGTATACTATCAGCCTACTAAGGTCAAACGGCACTACAAAATCCTGAATATTAAAGCTATTGGAAATCAGAAAGTCACAATGGGCTATAATATTGTTCTTTTGTCCAACAAACTCATTTGCACCTATCTAAGTGGTTATAATGTTGGAATTGATGGACATGTTCTGCTCCTTATCTTGTTATCTGCGACACGAATTGCTGCGAAATTGCAAAAAATATTATGTCGCAGATTGTAGATAAAGAACAAGACAAGACAGAGAACAAAAGGACACCAGAACGAGCGTATTAGTCGATGTAAGTATGTATGGATATGTTGAAGTATGGGTTTTCTGAATAGAGACAAATTCTAGTGGAATAATAGTTCTGAGATTTAAGGAAATACTGAGTGTCTAATGTTTTTCTACAATAACCATGGTCTTATCTTGATGGAGTTTAAGCATAAGAAAAGACAAAAAAAAACTGTGCTACCAGATAAGAAAGTGTTGTTCCTTCGATGGGAGTATTTTCATCAATTGCGTTTATTTGAAGGTCTTCTAGCACTAATATTAGTTGTTATACCTTTTAAATTATTGATATAATATCAATTGAATAGTTAGTTAGCTAGTATTACAAACGAAGTGCTAATCGTATATCTAAGCTCTGAGCTCTGAACATTGAACATTTGGTATTCTATAATATGTTTTGATCTATTATATCTATTTTGCTTGTTTTAATCTCCTTCTCCGATTATCCTTTATTACCTCATCTTTAATCCGATTTATTGCATTGTTGCAATTTATTATACTGAAAATAGTTAATTTCTTGAAGTCACTTCATACTGAAATATTACTACTGTTATTGTCTACATTAAAAATTAAATGAAACCAGTGAATTATTATATTATTATATTATTATTTAAAGTGTACTGAGGGTATAATATTCAATTCATGACCCTGGTCATGAATTTCAATCAAGTATATTAATATTAATTGAATTTAATCTTAATACAGCTCGCTGTGTTCTTGATTGGTATCAGCACCTTTATGAAGTATTATTCATTTCTTTTGTAAATGCATATGTAAATGTTTAAGTAAAACTCATTTATTTCTTATGAGTAGTACCCCATCTATCATAACAATATAATCCCATTATAGTTAAACCTAAACCGGCAGCTTGAACGTTGGTAAAGTTTTTATTTTCCCAAAGGAATGCAATAATGATAATAATAATTCTCTTTAAAATGTTGGCAATGGAATAATTGATTGGAGACATGGAACCTAATAATTGGAAAGCCAATAATGATTGTAAGAAATGGGACATTCCATTAAGAATGACAAGGAAAGTGGTGGATGCAGTTAATTGAAATAAAGAAATGCTTGGAGAAGTGAATTCCGAAATAAGATAAACTGGTAAAGTAAAGATGAATCCAAGCATAGAACAATAAAACAAAATGGTTAATTTATCAACTTTTTTATCAGAATTATCAGTTTTACCTGCAACTGGTAAAACTTGAACATTATCTTCTTTTTCAATAGTTAATCTCTTTTTAGCAAAGATATTTTGAGATACAAAAATCAACATTGAAATAAAAGCATAGATAAGTCCAGTAACATAACATGAAGCAGCAGATGCAGAAGGAGAAGACTTTTTAGGTTTATAACAAGTCAACATGATACCAGCAACCAAAGGAATAAGAGTCACATAAGTAATGGTCTTATACTTAATTTGGAAGAGAGAACGATAAATAAGCACAGTAGTCAAAGGAGACAAGGCTTTAATGGTATGAACTACTGACACTGGAATAAGAGAAGTAGCTTTATGAGAAGTTAAATGACCCACAAATTGGAAACATCCCATTGGGAAAGTAGTTGCAATGATTAAATTGGTAGGAGTTAAAAATGAAGTGATGGCAGCACTTGGAGAAGTTGAATAAGGAGTTTGAGGAAGAACACCTTTTGGGAAAAACTTTCTTGAGTTTGGTTTTAAAGCAACCACTGATAATAATAATACAGAAAGACCAGAATTAATTAAAAACTGGAATTGAGTTAAAGTGATTGGATATTTAAATTCCGACAAGATCATCTTGGTAGAATTATTAGAAACAATCGATACCAAGTACCATGTGATGCAAAGAACGGAGATTTTCACGTCAATAGGAGGAAGGTATTTCAATAAGAAATGGTTACTAGTCCAAGTAGTGGTAGCACCAGTATCATTAATAGATCTATCACTTCCATAAGTATCAATATCTTCAAATCCATTATAGTGTTCCTTTATAGGAGTAGATGCATTAGAAACAGGAGGAGTAGGAAGTTGAAATGACAGGAAATGATTATTATTGGACAAGCTGATATGCTTACTAGGCCTTGGAGCATGCATGGTAGGCCTTTGGCCCCCTAATTTGGACAAATTTGTTGATGAACTATTTGGGTTGATTTGGGATGAGAAAATCCCATTAGCCGCCGCCAGCTTTTTAGAGTGAACGGCAAAGGGTATAGAACCGCTTGGGTTACTATTGGAAGATTCAAGTATAGACAGAGTCATTTTCTTCGAGCCAGACAGGGAGGAGGGGGGAGGGAGAAGTCAAATCAAACAGATGAAAACTGAAGGGAATAAAGCGAATGTAGTCTGCTAGCTGAAGGAAGGCTAAAAAGTGATATGTTTTTGGACTCCGAGAGAATGTGAGTAGGGGAACAGTGTTATCAAATAGTGGAAAAAGAATAGCAACTGTCACGTGGGGGCAGCGCTTACGTAAGCGAGAAGAGGACGCCTTAGGAACGATCTAGGAACGTCAGGAACGGGCGGAAAAAGAGCCGGAAAAACGCAGAAAAAGAGATTGTATGGCAAGTGAGGGTATATAGTAGACTACTATTGGTCAATCGATTAGAAAACAGTCTTCTTAGTATCGATTTGGCCAGTGTTTATGGTAGATCTATATTTGGCATCGTGGGCAAAAATGAAATAATCACGTGAGCGATAAGTTTCTTTTTTGATGAGGTGTCATCGAGATAAAAAAAAAAAGGATAAGCCCACGATAGCCGCGTGCAGGCATTGTGCTTAGGTAATCAGATCCCACCACACAAAGGGTTCCCCAAACAAGGTACCATGAAGCCAAGAAATCGTCTAACAACTGACAGAAGCGACAGAGAAGCGACAAACTGCCCAACGGTCATATCTTGAGAAAATGACAAACAAGAAATGACAAATGACAAAACCCCCAAACTCCTAAACTCCTAACATCCACACTACCAGAGCCAGCACTACCAGAGTGGGTGAGTTCCCCACCACAGCAAATGTGGATGTTGGCTTTGATTGGTGCGTTTTAAGCCATTTATTGCATCACGGTTGGAATGTTCGAATAGGGGGCTTTTCAGGCCTAGTTGGGTTTGATAATAATTGCAATTGCCGTAGACCCCGTTCGCTAAAACGCGTAGTACTCGTGTTGTTATGATGCTTATCTATGAGATCACGTGGAAGAATTAGACAAAGAAGAGAAGGAAGAAAGAGAACAAAAAGAGAACAAATAAGGCAAGTAGAGGCAATTGGGTGGGATGGTGGTTTTGTGGGTATTTGTGGGTTTTTTGAGAGGTTCTGGAAAAATGGTACGAGTTGGTTTGGTTTTTTTTGGTTGTGTTCCTCTGGCAATTGTGCTAAGTATCGCATCTCGTACGATGAGCAGAAACGCTAAAATGGCCAAATAAAAGAGAGATAAAAAGGCAGGTCAACGGAATTGGTACCATTGTAACAAGTACTGGAATTTTTGCTATTATTCAATTGTTTTTATTTTGTATCTGTTCTGGTTGTTCTGGTTGTTTCTGTGTATTTCTGTGTATTTGTACGGAGTTTCATGTGGTGTTCCAGCAACCACAGTGTGCAGTTCAACTGTATTTCGTATGTGGTACAATATTTAAGCACGTTATGGGTACAATTACGGCGAAGTGGGATTTTGTGGGTTTTGACATAATTCCTTTTTATTCAGTTGTGCTGCTTCAGGACCCTAATTGCAGCCGCAGCTTACAGGGCCCTGGTCCGATATACGAGTGGACCTTTTCTCGCGGTACGTTCTAGCGAGCGCCGTAGGAGTGAAAAATCACGTTCCTTCCATAGACCAACAAGACCCCAGCACCAACCCACTAATTGATATCACTAGAGTCAGCTCATCTAATAATTAACATATAACAGTGTCTACGTCACTAGATCTGCCTTGTTTCTTCTTGTTTTCTCTTGTTTCTTCTCGTTCTCTGTCTTCTTGTTAACTCCGTTCCTTAACACTATCTCCCCGCACCACCTTTCTGATCCCGCTACAAAATACTCTTTTTTCTCGCTATCTCTCACTAGTTCTCACTATTTCTCTACCACCTCTCCACTACCTCTCACTACCTCTCGCTAGCTCCTTAGGCACTGGCTCGCAATGTCGCAGCATTCACCACAACCTCCACCACCATCTGGCACCATCTGGTTTCGCACGTCGTGGTCTCTCATATCGTTAAATTCCATACCCTATAACCGCTTCCCTGTAGCTGCAATGACCTCCCTAACCCTATACACTGCAAAGCTACTCATCAAGCGACTCACCGACGACGAGGACGATCCTTACATCACACCACCAGACGACCAATTGGATGAACCCAACCCCGTCACCGAAGAAATCTTCTCTTCATGGGCTTTGTTTATCCTCCTTTTCCTACTCTGTTCAGCATTATGGTCTTCCTACTTCCTTCAACAAAGAAGAATTAAAGCCATTCATGAAACCGTGTTATCTATCTTCTACGGTATGATTGTGGGTCTCATCATTAGAATGAGTCCGGGCCATTATATTCAAGATGCTGTTAAGTTCAATTCCAGTTACTTCTTTAATATCTTGTTACCACCAATTATTCTTAATTCAGGTTACGAATTGCACCAGGGAAACTTCTTCAATAATCTAGGCTCTATCCTTACCTTTGCTATTCCAGGTACCTTTATGTCAGCCTTGGTTTTGGGTATTATTTTGTATATTTGGACTGCTTTAGGTTTGGATGGAATCAACTTGGAATTCGTTGATGCCTTGGCTGTGGGTGCTACCCTTTCTGCCACTGATCCAGTCACTATTTTGTCTATTTTCAATGCCTATAAGGTGGATCCAAAGTTATATACTATTATTTTTGGTGAATCATTGTTGAACGATGCCATTTCTATCGTTATGTTTGAAACATGTCAAAAGTTCCATGGCCATCAAGTCGGATTTTCTTCATTCTTCGAAGGTATTGGTTTGTTCTTAATGTCCTTCACTATTTCCACTATTATTGGTATTTTCGTGGGTATCTTGGTGGCTCTTATCTTGAAACATTCTCATATTAGAAGATACCCTCAAATTGAAACTTGTTTGGTACTTTTATTCGCCTATGAATCATACTTCTTTTCCAATGGTGCTCACATGTCTGGTATCGTCTCCTTATTATTCTGTGGTATTACTTTGAAACATTATGCCTTCTATAATATGTCCAGAAGAACCCAAATCGCTACCAAGTATATTTTCCAATTATTGGCTCAATTATCTGAAAATTTCATCTTTATTTATTTGGGATTATCGTTATTCACTGAAGTGGAATTGGTTTTCAAACCTCTCTTGATTATTGTCACTTTTATTTCCATTTGTATTGCCAGATGGTCTGCTGTTTTCCCATTATCTAAATTCCTTAACTTCTTATACAGAGCAAGATTTGAAAAATTCACCAATAGAAACACCATGTCTGGAGGTATCTCATCTCAAGTTTTACCTGATGAAATCAGTCATTCTTATCAAATGATGATTTTCTGGGCTGGTCTTAGAGGTGCGGTTGGTGTGGCTTTAGCCATGGGTATTCAAGGTGAAGCCAAATGGACCTTATTAGCTACTGTTTTGGTGGTAGTGGTGCTTACTGTCATCTTATTTGGTGGTACTACTGCTTCTATGTTGGAAATTTTGGGTATTAAAATCGGAGTTATTGATGATACCAATGATTCTGATGATGATTTCGATATTGAAGCTCCAAGATTACCTTTCACTCAATCCCCTCCTCCTCCTTCAGTCATGGGTAATAGAAGATATGGTCCAAATCCAAAAGTATCGGCTGCTACTCCTCCTCCATTAAAGGGATTATATAAAGATGATCCTGCTAGATCTAGAAATGAATCTACTTCTAGTCTAGCATCTGGAGTTCCAAGAGGTAGTAGATCATCTCGTAACTCTAGTACCGATTTGCATGAAGGTCTTAATGACGAAGATGATGATCTTATCACCAGTGACGTTGACGATCTTTTACCTGGTGTTTCTTCACCATCCCAAGCACAATTTACCAGTAACGTCAATGGGGTCTTGGGTGCATTCTTAAGTGCTGAAGAACATGCCAAATGGTTCACTAAATTTGATGAACAAGTTTTGAAACCTGTTTTGCTTGACACTATACCGAACAAGCGCAGAGAAGACGGTCAAGGAAGCTCAAATGACCAAGTATAAACCATTAAACACATACATTAGGCCAAAAACAAATACATTTAAAGGTATTTTTAAACATTCAATGGGTATAACATAAGAGAAAAGAAAGCTGGTCAATATAAGCCAATAATCAAGTCATCCAGATAACCAATTTAGCCATTTGTTCGACCCAATTGTGACTCATATGGTAGTCACAAATCACTACATTACAGGGTACTTGTATTGGACTTTTGTTATTGACAGTGTTTTATACGAGAACCACCAGATACTTCAATTACCTTTGAGGGTGGTTTCTACTATATTTATTACTATGGTGATATGTCATTTAATTATTACAGTGATTATATGGCCAGTGGCTCTTATATAGACTTTATAGTGACAGACATGGACAATGTTCCAGCTCAATTCAGATGATTAATGACAAACGAGCAATCTGGATTCGATAAATGAGTCGATATTCATTGTTCTTCAGCTTCTCTGTAGTAGCATCCCAATCAGCATCAATTTAATCAATATTAGGGTCATTTTTTCATGACTTCTAGTGGCATTGATTGCTTTGTAATGTCCTTGTAATTGCCTTGGTCTTTCGGATACCAAAAGATGGTTCCTTTATATTTCTTTTGTTACCTATTTGGTACGTTGGCTGGTTTGCTGTTGTTGGGCAATAGCGACATCAATGACCCATTTGGCCAACTTATATGTTCTTTGGTTCAACACCATATCGTTCAATTTATAGTTGAACTTCACACACAATTGGAAGAACTCGTTCATTGCCAAATCATGTAAAACGGCAATCAAATGCTTGTTGAGTACTTTTTTGTTACTCTTTTGTAATTCAGTCAAGTAGACAGAAGCAGGAATGAAATCGGTATATTCACCAGTGGCCTTGATTGGCTTTTCCAATAATTCCATTACATCACGAATATGAGTGTTGGTAACAATATTGATCTTATCTTCTTCAATAGAACGGATCAACAAGTTAGAAACGGCAATGATGGCATTACCAAAATTCACTGGGTTTCCAATTCTTGATCCAGTATCTCTTCTCAAAGTAGTTCTGAATATAACTCCGAAATTGGTACCAAGGAACATGGTATTGTATGTGTTGTAGATTTTATTGATGGTTTGGTAACACTTTTGGATCTTGGAAATGAGACCAGTTTTGGTACGGTTACTTGGATCCCAGAAGCTGGTTATGATGGACTTGGCTGGAACTATAACTTGAGTGTTCAAGAAAATGTACCATTGAGATTCTTGGTATGATTTCGTTGGTTGTTGTTGATACTTTTTGATGGTGCTTGACTTTTGTGGGGTGGTTGGAGCTGAAACAAATGAGTTACCAAAGATATCACTATCATCTTTAGGATCTTCCTTTGGTAAATCAGTTTTGATGGCTTTGAGATCACTTGGACTTCTGTAACTGACTTTAGAAGTGGTTTCTTTAATGACCAAAGAACATTCTTCCAAGATAGAGTCTAAAATAAATGCCTTTTTGGATCTGGTACTGTAAACAGCAGCTCTTAATTTGACTGCTTCAGCATCATCACTGGTAGAAAGGTAAGCCAATTCTTGGAAAGCAGTAAGACGACTCAATGGATCATTGACATTACGCAAACCATTAACCAAAGTGGTCAATGGATCAGCACTATAAGTACTGATTGGTTTCTTACCATCCAAACATCCAATAGTAGCGTAGATATTGTAGCAGTAGTTGACAAGTTCCCAAGCCAAGAAGATTTGGAAAGAGATATAAGCAGTTTTCAAGATCTTAAACAAACCAGGACCAAATGGTGGAGTTCTAGTATCTAAACCAGTGATAAGAAGTACCAAATAGTTACTTCTGTAGAATACAGATCTCGACAAGACCCATACTAAAGGAGTCAACAATAAACCAGAGAAACTGGCAAATACAATTGCAATTCCGTAGGTCCACAACAAGTTATAGGAGAACAAACTTTCAGGAGCCAGTCTTTGGGAACCATATTTGAACACCAATCTGTTTCTTTGGAACACCAAACGGTAGGCAGTATAGGAAAGAGAGGTGAATACTGGTACAAATATGAATTCATAGACCCATTCATCATTAACCAAAGGATGTTGTCTATATTCCACTGATTGAAGGTAGTAATCAAGGACATTGTCCAATTGCAAAGCATAGACAGCATAGATAAACATGGTGGATAATAAGTAGAATGCTGAATATTTGAAGTAATCTGCTGAAAACACGGTGTTGTAGGCTTGAGACGCCAAGGTCTTATATGGAGAGATCTCGACGGTAGAGAACCTTACTCTGGATTGTTTGATGAGATGAAGACCCAAGAATATCACTGGTGCTCTTACCAAAGTCCATGTGACGTTACGCCAGAATCCAGAGGTAGAACTGGTCAATATTGAGAGCACTAACGCCATGATGATGTTGATGTTGTTGACATACTTTAGTCTTTTGGTGAGAACCTTATTGAAGTAGGTGTGGTATGTGGTTGTTGCTGCAATGGCGGTAGCGGCGGTGGTGGCCGAGGTCCGATTGGGACCTATGGAGGATCTGAACTGTGACATTGCCGGATGGGAAGGGTCAATGAGACGTGGTTGTGTGATGGAGTGATGAGGGTGATGGTTGTGGTTAATGAGATGGTGATGATTGAATTTTCGCACGAACAGTGGTGAGAGTGCACCGCGAGAGGGTGGTGGTAAACAAAGGGTTGTGTGATTTGGGGATCGAGAAAGATTGAGTGTTTATGAGAGTGATTTTAGCGGGTAAAGTGGATGTGGTGATGTTGTTTTAGTTATTTGTGGTTCAATTGAATGGGTTTTGGATGGAATTGAACGGGGTGTTTGGAAGTAGAATATTATGTAGTGGTGGACATACTCGCAGTAGCTGAGTAGATCTAGCGAGAGATTAGTGAGACTTACTGGAAGATAGGGATAGAGATCGCCCAGAGATCAGCCACTAAAATTGCTCAATAATTGCATGGTTACCAGTCAATTGGATAGTTTGGAGCTGTTTAGGAATTACTGAGTCTATAAGTATAAGTTATGGCTTCAAATCAGTGGTATTGGTAACATTGTCGTTCTAATGAATCTCTACCGAGAACTACAAAAGACAAATGGTGAAAAGAGCCATTATCACTGTGAAAAAATGACTAACCGATAATAATTGTGTTATTTTGTACTTTATCGATATTAATAGAGATTTTAAGGGGCTTCATGTCAAAATTGACCCCAACTCACTGTACTTAGTTGTTTATGTTGGTTAGTTTTCGCAACTGTTTTGTGTCGCAAATATTGTCGTATTATAAAATTCGACATGTTTTTGTGACATAGCTGAAAATACTAAGAACAACACATTTAACCATCCAAAAAGAGTTTAAAAAAAAGTTTACTGGTCCATTATTTTGCTTGAAATGAACATTTTACTCAAATAATAGCCCACATCCAAATTTATTCCAAAAGATCCCCTATTTAAAAGATTTTTCATACCTTCAATCCTATATAACACTTAGAACCTCTTTCTAATAAACTATTCCTCCACATAAAACCACGCAGATATTGAGGTACGAAATTGTTCATTTAATTACTACTAGGATGAAATCATTAATGAACCTGATTTTTTAAATTTTTCACCCACTGATTCTCCTTGGTTCTAATCATATAGCTCTCTTATCACTACAACAAATCCACCGTGATTCAGTAGCAAATCGTTCGTTAGAGCTAGCAAATAGTATCATTTACAAAGTCTCTACGCTTCATTAACAATTTTCACTGTTTATTACTATAAATGATTAGCTAGCCTTCCGACTAACTGGTGTTTTTTTGCTCAACCACTTTATAAGCAGTTTTGCCCTATATACATTTACTCTTGGTTAACAACAACTTGAGCTTCTCTCTTGACCTTTTCGGCTTCTCCACTTAAGGTGTCCTTGATAACTTCCAAACCTGGTCTTCCACCAATTTCACCCAATACTTCATCAGCAATGATTCTTTCATTGAAATCGATGTTAGCATATCCAGAACCAGAAGAAACCAATCTACTTTCGATAATACTTTGACTACCATCGAACTTGGAGAAGTTGACTTCGAAAGCTTCGGTAATAGCAGCTTCTAATTCTTCTTCAGTGGTTATAAAGTTGGAGGCAGCATGGTACAAATCAAGTAAATCATTGGCTTTTTCTTCGGCGATTTCTAATTCAAGTGCTTTACGGTTAAGAGTTCTTTGTTCTTCAACAAGTAACTTTTCTTCTTCTGTTCTTTGTCTCATAATAGGACCTTTAAGGTAACTATCAATGGTTGGAAGGGTTAATTTAGAGGCTCTGGATTCTTCATAAACGTGGGAATCAGCAAAAGCTTGTTCTCTTTCAGCCTTCTTGGCCTTGTATTCATCAAGTTTCTTTAAACGTTCAACTTCAGTCAAATATGCTTGTTTCAAGTAATCTCTTCTGATTTCATCTCTCTTTAACTGCCACAATTCATCTTTAGATAAGTTGGATTCGTCAACATTGGTAGGACGTCTGTCTTCGATATTACGCTTGATTCTTTCTTCAACTGTTACTACTTTTTTCTCCACTGGTTCTCTTTGGAAAGTAAATCCTTTCTTCTTTGGTAATGGTACATCTTGAGAGTAACCTTGGGCAACCTTTGATTCTTTGGCGATTTGATCCGGGGTTTTTGCCACTATTGGATATCTTTTGAACACAGGACGAACCTTGGGAAGTATACCGGACTTTCCACCGTACTTAAGGACTCCTTTACCCATATTTGTTGGTGATGCTGATATTAGTGGATGGTGAAAATTGAAAATCTATGGTATGAAAAATGATTTTTTGGACGCGGGACACGACCGGTGCTCTCCCACTAAACTTTCTTTCACCAAATTTGGGTGTAGTCTTGTGCGCACTAACAGTGGACTTTGACCTGTCACAAATTGCTGCTAAAATCATGAACTATCACGAAGTTTCAGTTTGTTAGTGGAAGGACTAAAAAGGTGGGTAAAGAGGGCTGGTGATGTCACATGATTTGATGTGGTGGAACTTTCGGTGCATGAACATGGTTGTGGCGGCGTTTTGGTGTGGCTTTGATAGAGCTTTGGCGTGGCTGGTGGATTCATTATAGAGAAGAGGATCCAATTTGAGGGACCAGTATAATAATTGTAATAGGCCCATACAGTGTTAATTTAGGTCCTATAAATTGGTGCTTTGCTTGTTGGGCCAATGTTTTGCATTTTACGTAATTTTCTATTTATTGTGGTGGAGTCTTTGTAGACATATGAGACATACATTGACTATTTCAAGTAGAACTAATCTGACACTTTAAATCCAACAAAAACATTTAAAACTAAATGGGCAATATAATTGTAGTTATTGAAGTTATGTTTAAAGGGGGTGTTTGGGGGTGTTTGGTGGCTCTTTCTTTGAAAAGGGGTAATACTGTGTAATGTTACGTAGTAGTGGTCTCTCTATTGTGTGACATGAGGCACTATAATAAAAAACCCAATTGCCTTCTTAGGATTCATTTACACCAATAACGTACCATTTTCCTACTTATATATGGAAGCTATGAGATAATATACTATTTTCGATAAAGTGTAAAACTAATACTCTGCCTTGTAAATATTTCTGGTTGCTTGTTCCGTTTTTGCAACTCTTCTATTGTGAAACTAGTTGCAAAATGTTAAAAGAGAGATTATATAACTTAGCTGAAAAATTACCTATATCTTAGCTTATTTGCCCATTTATTACTATTGAATATAAATTCTACTCAGTTAAAATTTTTGTACCCAGAATTTAACGTTTGGGTGTTTCGAAAGCTTACACTAATGAATTAGGACATCTTTTTGATAATACAAGATATTTATTAATTATGCCAATTAACTTATTAACCTTGAAGTAATTGTTCCAATGAGTACCATTCTCTGATTTTATTGACTTTTTTCCGGGAATTTCGAAACCAATACTTTCCACTGTTATAATCAGTTGGGCTATATACTAAACTAATAATCATTAAAACAACATACAAGAAAAACCAACGAGGTATTTTCTTACTTTGCACTCCACCAGACTTGCCCTTTTCCCCTTCCTTTGCACCTTCAGCTAAACCACACCCGTAGATATCACTAACGGTATAATTATATACCTCAGTAAAATACATAGTGCTGGCTGCACAAGCGTATGTTCTAGTAGCATGAAGTGGCTCTTGTGATGAATATTTTTCTGACATTGGTTGTAGGAATAAATAATTCGAATAATTTATGAATTACTAGGCTGGTTCTCTTCTCTGGGGACTTTTAAAGTTTAGTACGGGGGTTCTTCAGTCATCGAATGCTAAAGCTTGTGAGTGTATCAGCCAATGAAACCTTATTTGGTGTCTAGGTTACGGAAATGTGAGTCTACAATCTTTATGAAACATTGCGGAAATGATCTTAATTACGGACGATTTATTACCTCCTATACGTTGATTTCAATAATGATACGCCAAGAGTTGTAGCAAAAAAGTTTAGTGACAAATGGACCAATTACCAAAAACTTTAAACTTTTGCAAAATTTTAAAAAAAGTCAGTAGATCAAAGTCACATCACTAAATGTCCTTGCTTAATATAACCCGAGGAACCAAAAGAACAAATATATGTGCTTAACATAATCAATTTTAGGGGAAATAGTCAGGTACTTAGTTTTCTTATAAGTATGAATATTTAATTAGAGAATAGAGATAATACCGTTCTGGATAACTTGAAATGGTGACAATTTATTAATGATATATATACATACAGGATTCTGAACCAGATTAAAAAGATGAACTGATCGTCTTGATAATGCAATGTTAGCTATTTATTCTCTAATGAGCCTCAAAGTAACAGATATTCAATAATTCTGTATTCTTTACTTGCCTCTCTGTGAAATTACAAACCAACTGGCCTTTGAATTTCGTGCTTTGTTATCAGTTTGGGTATACCAAACCCACAAATAGCAAAATAGAGTAGAACAAGAGCCGACGGGGTACATTACTACTTGTTTGACCACCACAATAGTGAGAAGTATAATTATCTCCCAACCTTGCTCCTTCAGCTAAACCGCAACCTAGATTTGGCTGATAGTCTAATTGTTCACCTCCGTAAAATCCATGGTACTAGCAGCACAAGCATATGTTCTGGTAGCATGATACGGTGGTTGTGTAGAGTATGGATCTGACATTTTTCGAAGGAATTATTGATTTGTATATTTTAGTGATATGTAGAATTAAATACTATGTATAATTGTACAACTTTTTGAAATATTGGGGTGGTTTGTGGGGCTCTTTAAGTTTAGTATATAAGTTGATCACTCATCGAGCTTTGAAACCCATAAATATATCAGCCAATGGAACCTACTTGTTCTTGGTTCTCGAATTGTGGGTTGACTTATCATTAAATTTTGGTTATGAATCTAGGCGGAAACATACGTCAAGTAGTGAACTTTGTTCGAATCTTTTTACTTCAGATTTGATACGCCAAGAGTAATGTTCAAGAAGATATTTAGCTATTCAACCAATTACTAGAGTTTCCCAAATTTTTCATAAAACTCCAACAATTACAGTATTTAGTACCATACTAACCATTTATTAAAGATTTACAATCATAGTGTACAATAGATACTAAAAATATTATACAGGATTCCAAACTAGATCAAATAGATAAACTGATTTTCTTGATAATGCAATGGAAGATCAGTTCTATCAATCTTTTCTAAAATACACCAGACTGGATTGATAGCAATAAATCTAGTTTTCTCTATTCAAATTTTCAAATTAATAATCCCATCTTTTCTGCTCTGAAGTTTTATTGAACACACATTTTCTCCATTAATATCCAAACTGTTCACTGTTCCAGCGATCTGAACAATTACCACAGTTTATAACTCCATTATCATCAGTTTGGAGTATATAATAAACTAATAACCACCAAGATAAAGTACAACAACAACAAGCGGGGTATTTTCTGTCCACCTTTATCTCCCCCAGATTTATATGTTGGTCCTTCCTTTACACCTTCATTCAAACCACATCCGTAGATATCGTCGTCGCTGTAGTTACTACCTGGAGTAAAGTACATGGTACTACCAGCACAAGCATATGATTTGGTGTATGAATATAGGTTTTGGGTTTTAGATGATTCTGACATTAGTTGAAGGGTTTGATTTGTATTTAATTTGTAGAATTTATTTGGGATTGATAAATATTTACAAGGATTGATAAATCAAGGTGGTCAGCGGGGGGTTTTTAAAGTTTAATAAGGTGGTCTTAATGTCATTGAAATTTAATTTCTACCACTATATAAGTGAATGAAACTTTATTTGGAAATTTGTTTATGAGTTTCGAAATTGTGGGTCAACTTATCAAAATCTTGGTTATGAATCTAATAATATATGCAAAAATGCCATATAGACCACATTGGTAGTCACATGTAGAAAAGGTCAGTATATGACAAGAAAATGTGTTTCCATATTTAGTTACAAAATTTGGGCACTAATTTTGCATAGTGTATTGTCTTTTACTTCACAACCTATTTCCGCTAAACTTTAATTATAAATTTTGATCTAGATCGAATCTTTTGCATAAAGTCACCTCCAAACTGCTCCGAAATATTGGTGATGGATCAGAAAGTGTTATAATCCGTCAGAATATTTTGTTTCATATTTCGGGACCATCATACACGTTTTTGATGAAAAAGATAAATTTCTATCCTGTGTTTCAAATCAGTATGTTTCGCTAAACTTTTGATGCAGAAATCCGGGGTTCTATTGGGGAAAATAGCTTAGAATCTTATAAAGCATGTCTGGATTATTGTTTAGACATTTTCTTGGCAGCTTAGAAGTGAATGTTTTAGAAGATGATGAATGCAATTTTGAAATGAACATTTGCAATTTTGTTGCAATGAATTGATTGCAAAAAGAAAAAAAAAACAAAAACTAAAACAGCCTTACATTTCGTTTAGATACACCACTCAAAGGTCTTTTATATAGTAAACCAAGTAACGAAAAGTATATAAACTATCGTTTCATCCTTGTAAAATAGACATTAAAGCTTTATGTTGGTTTAATAGATTGTTCGCGAATTAAATCAAGTATGGAAGACATAAAAATCCAAGTCAAAAGTATGAATACCCTGGTACAAAAAGTCAACAAAGTATTCAGCACCGGGGATAATAAAAATTTGCACCCAAAGTTACCAATGCAAAAAAATATTCAGGTTTCAATCTGGTTTATTTTATCTACAATCTTCACATTTTTCGGATTTGCAACCGCTACTCCTGTTTTGAACTCCGAACTTTCTCTGCAGTTTTCCGAAACTTCGAATAAAGGTGTCTTGAGTAATCCTGCTGGTCATGAACTTTCAATTAAAGTTTTGCAACAACTCAATGATAGTGGAGTTGGTGGTATCGTAGATACTGATGATAATTTTGTTGATATTTCACTGTTAACTTTTCTTGACGACTATACCCCGGATCAGACTGGATCCAATTTTACCAAACGTGCATGTCAGTTAAGAGGTTCAAAAATAGGTTCAGTTACAGAATGGAGGACAGCTCGGTCAGGCAGATGGTGGCTGGCTTGGGAACCTATTTCCTGCTGTTATTTTTGTGAATTGGGGCCAGACAAGTGTACTGCTGAATTGAGCTATCAGTATTCGTACTCCTGGTCAGTTGCTGCTGGTTTGACACTTGCGAATATTGGTGCTGGAACTACATATACCTTGACAAAGACTAGTGCAGCACTGACTACTTTTCTGTGTGAATGGTCCAGTGAACATCAGAAAGCCCAGATGTGGTTCCAACAACATGTTTACTGGGCAGATCTTCAAAGTAGAAAAAAGCTTATTGACGAGTATGGGTGTACTTCTACTTTGCCATGGGGTCCTTACAAACGTGCTAATGTTCCTATCAAGGATTCAGTAAATGTGGGATGTAGTGCAGGTGTTGAGAATACACTGTGTAATGTCCAATCTAGATGTGCCAACAAAAAAAATTTTGTTGTATCGTCAGGACAAAATAATTAATCCAGGAGATTAATGTGACTTCGTCAAACTTCAATCAACTATTTTTTTTCTTACTTATTCGGTTAGTATTCTGTATTACTAAAACTTTTTTATGTATACCCTGGAATATGTTACTATGTAAATTATTAGCAATGGTATTTATAGTACACTATATACAATAACTCATATAATACAAAGATTCCACCCAGGCTTCAATAATATATTTATCAATAATAAATAGCAATGAAGCCTTCAATTTTATTTCCTAGCTTTTTGATAGAATTATTAGTCTATTAGCAATGTCTGATTTCACTCGACTCCCCAAACATCATATATATTTCCCAGGCACACGTTACCTATTTTTTTATTTCCAATTTCTTTCTCAAATTCTTTAGCAAGTAATTTCCTTTTCTCCTCCACTGATTTTTCTTTATGTTCTATATGAAAGTATTCTATAAGCAGCTTTGGAGTTGGAAATCTTGACTGGATAGTTACAGCTCTTTCTAAACTGACTCCTCTGACAGCCATAAGCATCAAAATGAACATTTCTTTGACACTCATCATACCTGTCTTTCCCAAGACATCTTGGAACATAGGAAACAAATGGACACATTCATAATTGTCCCTTGTCTCAAACTTAGCCCTGAAAAGTTCAATCATTTCTTGATACTCTGTTTGATTCGATACTGATCTTGGTCTAAGGACAACAAGCTTTGTAGTTTCAAGCATCTCCTGGATCACTCCTGTTAGAGAGGCCAAAAATTGGATAGTCTCATCTACATCCTTGAATTTGCGTAGATAGAATTCTGAAACAGTCATGGTCATTGACAATGCAGTTTTAATGGATTCCATCATGTCTATCACATTATCAACACCACTTTCTTCTACCAAATAGTAGTAATGCTTCATTCCCGTTTTTTTCAACCGGTTCTTCTGTTCTTGGAAACGTCCATCTCTGATCGACATTGCCAAATCATCAAGCTTCTTTCTTTCACAAATGTAGTTAAGAACAACTTCCTTTT
Source organism: Suhomyces anneliseae (assembly GCA_030568535.1). Taxonomy (NCBI): domain Eukaryota; kingdom Fungi; phylum Ascomycota; class Pichiomycetes; order Serinales; family Debaryomycetaceae; genus Suhomyces; species Suhomyces anneliseae. Next base: position 109,765 of record JAJMGB010000030.1, read on the forward strand.
GAGATTCTTTATGTTTGGCTATCCACAAAGTATCACCGACAGTCAATCCTCTTACTTCACATTTGATATCTAGAGCTGCAAGACGGTTTTGGAAGAAATCACGTTCCTGTTGTGATCGTATTTCTCTATTATCTATAAGAAGAATGATTTCATATTCATCCAGAGGCCACACATCGTACTTAACACCATTAAAAACTCTTGCAACAGGATCATGGGCCAATGCAGTCTCTACCTTTTTAAGTGGAGAGGAGCCTGGCCTGGATTCTGGACTGATCCTCACATCATTATCAAAGGAGATATCTTGTTCTTTAATAGGTGTAGATTGTATTCCTACTGTATCTTTCAATTGCAGGGCCAAATCAAGACCTTCTTCGGTCAAAAAATACATCTTGGGTCTTCCACTATATCCCACTAAGTCATTATTTATGAGAACTTTTATGGAGGACCAGGCAGAGTAGAACTCGTTGGAAGCAGGATTGGATGTAAATGATTTGTCTGCAAATGGTCCTGCTCTTTTGATGATTTCTTCCTTGGTGAGCCCAGTTTTCCGTTTATCTCCTATATAAAGTGCAATCATTATAGCAAATCCTCCCGACCTGTGTCTTGGTACGTATCTTTTCTTCTTTCTAGGTTTTTTTGCAACTGGTTCTATGGGTTCTCCAGCAACTTCTTTCTTTTCAGCAAATGCCTCAGGAACATCTAGAGAATTTTCTTCACAGTGCTTTCTGAGTCGACTGGTTAAGGTTTTGACCGTTTTGTCACCAATAAATTGGACCAGTCGGAGTGTTTTGGGATCATTTATAGGGCCTTCAAAATGGCGTAGCCTGTCAAGAGACCTGTTATATAGGAGGGCTGCTTTGGTACCCTTTTTGGTGGCGTCTATCGCTGCCTCCTCGATCCATTCTATGAAGAGGGTTTTGCAGTCCATCACTAGCTTAAAGGTTCAGTAAACTTAGAGGCAAGTTGAGATGGCGTGTAGTGAAACGCGCTAGACGCGATATGGGGTAGTGATGAGATGGATATGGCAGTTGGTTGAGCGAGATGCGACTTGAGGGATCGTAAAACTGGTTGGTGTGTTTATGTAATCGGCCTGGCGCAAGTCGTTGAAAAGTACACCAAAGAAGCCGTGTAAGCAGTAACTAAAAGTAAGTTGTTGTTGCGTTTTCAGAATCAGATCCAGAACTAGATCCAAAGGTAAATATCATATCTGATCACATGACAGTTACACACGTGACCAAACACTCAATCCATCTAAGTTTATCAAAACCTCAGTGAAAGATACACTTTCTAGATAGTTAATTTCATCATGTCGGAGCGGGGCAAGAAGTCTATGCTTCCACCCATCAACCTCATTTTCAAGTACCTTCAACAACAATCGCCTGTGACCATCTGGCTTTATGAACAAACAGGACTGAGAATACAGGGAAAGATTAGAGGATTCGATGAGTTTATGAATGTGGTGATTGATGATGCGGTAGAAGTCTCAATGAAGGACGGAAAGAAGGAAGAGCTCGGAAGGTTATTGTTAAAGGGAGAAAACATCACTTTGATTTCCAGTTTGGACGTATAAAGAACCATTAGAACCTCACCAAAACAGATGGTGCTTCTTCAAGAAGTAGCCAACAAAGGTCCTGATAAAGGGCCCAAAAGACAATATACCAAGGCAGTTCAAGCCAGAAAAGAACAGAAGAGAATAGCGGTTTCAAGTATAATGGAGAGCCACGTACTAAATCCAAGACAAGAATACAAGACCACTCTGGTAGAAGGAATACAGTGGTAGAAGGTGTACTTATTTGTTGATACTTGTGGTATGTGATATCTGGCTAAGCTTTATTGTTAGCACAGTTTACAAGTTCTACAGAATGTGCTATATCGTTGGTTCTTAGTTATGTGTATATTAGACATGTTCCCAGCCGTTGTACGGCCAGGACAGTATAGATTAAATGTACAGTATTATAGACAAGTGTAGACAATTTGAAAGTTGTTGATATGATACAGTAGGCCCGGTTGGTGCCTTTCAGCTGGAACCAGTCCATGTGCTGATGAGAGGTATACTTGAATGTGTTGAATATTTTGAATGTGTTGAAGATAATATGAGAGTTGGTACTCTTGCTGATAAGGAACAGTTCATAAAGGTCGAGTCTCTTGATTATGGGTAGATAATATGGTTGTTGGTTATATTGGCTCGTTATTCTTTTATACTGGTCATGAAAGTAGATGTTTGGGATTACTTGTGTGGGATACTTTTAAGTGTTCTGGTTGCTGAAACAGCTCATACTTTCTGTATGTTTTTATCTCTGTTTCTTCTACTTGATGAAACTTACCCGCTTTCGTGGCGATTCCGATTGCTCTCTCGCAGACTCACTTTCGCTTCTGGTACCATCACCACTTTCTCTTCTTTTATACCTTCTTGCTCGGTCCTCCTTCAAGGCCAATGCCTTGTATTCCATGATCTGTTGTGCTCGCTTCATCAGATTGACTTCCTTTACCGCTGAGCTCTTGGGCACTACATCGAGGTTACTGAGAAACAGTGGCAGTACCTTGAGTACCACCAGAATAGACGACAGTGTCTTTATTACCCGGCTGCAATTACTGGAATTTGGTACGGTATTACTTTCAATGATGGTGTTGCTGGTGGTGGTGATGGTTCCAGGTCGGACCTTTTTAGGGCTCGAAAATGGACTGCTCTGGGGAGTCCCCGATGGGCTCTTGAGAATGGATCTCATATTTCAAATCATCACCGCGTGTTTTGCAGCCACCAAAATAAATGGGGATTCTTGATCTTTTGATGATCTCCTGTTACTGGTACCTTACAGGGTGAGAATGACTTTTATGTGGGGGTGTGTATGATAGTTGATACGGTTGTGGTTTACTGCCTGCCGTTATATGCAATTGATGCAATTGGACCGTGTTTCTTGTCACTGATGTTGACGCCTCAGGCTTTTAATCTTTTGTTGGTCTTGGTGGCTGGCCTTTGTGTGGCTAATGCAGTATGGGGGTTTGTGATGACTAATGATCTTGATTAGACAGGTACCTTTTTTGGAGGTCTCTTTTTTCTTTAAGGTGTGAGGATCGCGAAATCCTCAACTTCACATAGTTAAGTTTTTTTATTTGGTATTTGATTTTTGTTGCAAAGTTTATCTGCACACCATCACGTCTTTCCCAGTTTTATCCAGTTATACCACGTCGTCTACCTGTCTATCATGAACAACAACGGCAGATCTACTAGTGGATCCAACCATAACACTCCCAGAAATGGATCGGGCGCGTCTAGTTTTACTAATAACAACTTTTTCCCATCAAATTCCGCCACTTCCACCAATAATAGATTTAAACCACAACCAAGTGGATCCCAAAGAACTTTCCAACCAGTACCTTATTCACAAGATGAATATACCAGAATACAACTGCTATTAGATAAAGTCTTAGGTCCTGAATATGTCAGTTCTCGTCCTGGCGGAGGAGGGCAAAAAGTCTCATATATTGAAGGTTGGAAAGCATTAAACTTAGCTAATGAGATCTTTGGATTTAATGGTTGGAATTCAGAATTAATCAGTACTCAAGTCGATTATTTCGATACTCATGGTAATACCGGTAGGTTTTCTATGGGTCTTTCGGTAGTAGTCAGAGTCACCATTAAAGATGGGGCTTATCATGAAGATTTCGGTTATGGATATATTGATAATGCCAAAAGTAAAGCGATGGCGTTCGAGAAATGTAAAAAAGAAGCATTTACTGATGGTGTAAAGCGTTGCTTAAGATGTTTTGGTAATGTCTTGGGTAACTGTCTTTATGATAGAACCATTATTTCCAAAATCCAAAAAGTCAAATTGCCACAACCAGAATTAGAAGATACCGATTTCTACCGTGATCCAATGTTGGTTGAAAGGGAAAAGAGAAAATTATATACAACCAAAGTCAATTTACTAGAAAATCAACAACCTAACCCACCTGCAACTGCAGCTTCAACCTCAACTACAACTTCAACAGCACAACGAGCTCCGATACCGCCACAAACAACCAACCAAGCACCTACTGCACCAGCATTCAATCCAAATATAGCGACAAATAACGCGTCTTCTAGGTTTAATGGTAACATACCAGCAAAACCAAATACTCCAACCACTACAAAACCAGTATATACCCCTAGTGCTCAAGAGTTAGAAGAGTTAGACGCATCGTTTTTCAGTGATGATCTTATGGAAGACGAGAATGAAGCATCCAAACAACCAAAAGAACCTATACCTCCAAGTTCACTGCAGTTTCCATTATTTGTAAGTGCAAAGGGAGCGGATATGGTGCAGCAAGGGCCTGACGATATATCGAAGGTGCCACAATTTGATCCAAAATTTATATCTCCAAATATGAAAAGAACGCTTCCAAATACATCTGCTCCTGTTAAAAGAACTGAAGTATCACAAATATCGAGTCAAACAAAAGGCAGAGTTTATCCACCAAGTCAAACAGAGAGAAATGCTTTAGGGAAGCGAGTTGGAATGCCACCGAGTCAAAGACCAGCGTCAAAACGACAGAGGGAGTCTCCGCCGAATGAGGGCTAGTTGTTGATGAAAAAGAATATAAATATTAATATGAATATGAACGTGAAGAGAATTTCAGTGAGGAGCATCCACAGATTTTTAAGAATATCCTAATAATAGATGAACGGATATCAAGATAGAACAACGAACATAAGAAGCTTCAAAAAGCCATACTGAACTAATTATATTATGAAAGATACTAGAAAAATATTCTACCTATCAGAGATATAATTAACATCATGGTACATTGCTAATTTCTCCAGAGTGGAGTAAATTGAAGCAACATATCCATCAAGGTTGGAGGTGATTGAGTCACACTTAATTACTCGAATGGAAGGTAATGCTAAAGGATTATTGTAAGTAGAGCTATACTTTATTAATAGCATGATAATAAATAAAGGAAACTACGTAGATGTAGTGAAACAGATGGATTTGAGTAAGTAAACCCAGTATTTTAACGGGCTTTAAGAATATGTATCTTACCGTATATTTGCAGTAATTACGAGACGCTTGCGTGCAATGCAACCTATACAGACCAACCAAACACTACAACTATAGTTATAAATAGAACCACCACGTACGCAACAGCCTCATCTAATTATATCTCAGCACATGGGACATTACAGATTGCCGACCCATCATACTCAGCACCAAGGCTTTGTTTTTCAGTGTATTAATAGCGAACAAAGAGAATTTTTTTAATGGTTATTACCGATATGTCTTGGAACGGAAATAAGCTATTTCACCCCGGTTATCACCTGCTGCAATGTAGTGAAGTAGCAAAAGAATAAACAGTCGATACATAATTATACAGATTATACCAGTTAAATGGTTACAATTACATACGTTAGTTATTTTAGATGATGTATTTTGTGGGGTACTGAAGATTTCCACCGGAGATTATCGGTGCAGCATTTTATATTAGTTAGATAGCAAGAAAAGAGACTGGATATCGATAGTATCGGGTGAAGTCTATGGCATGTTTACTGGAGGAAGGCAGTGTCGCAAAACGTTGTCGTGGTTTGTTATTGTGCCCAGTTTCTTGTCCTAAACATGTCTACTTCCTGATCCAGCGACACCCATTGTGCTCACGCGAACTGATGTTCCATGCGTGGTGGCATCGCGGTGGCGAGGGGTCATCGCAGCGGAACCAAAACATCAGATTTCCCCTGAATCAACCTGAATTAGCGGGGCCCCAGTGCGAACAAACTGATACATCACATCCCCAGTAATCTCCAGCACCGAGTGTTCCTATTGGTCAATTACCACGTAGAAAGCGGTAGAAGCAGTTGTGGCGTGTCATGACTCAATTTCCACATTCTTTTAGGCCCAATAGATCCCTTTTTCTCCACCTCTTTCCTTTCTCTTATCCTCCCCTTGGCAGATTTGCGGTTTTTGCTTGCGGTAGTGCTAGCGATGGAACTGCGGCGCGTTTCATAATCCTTCACTGAAACAATCATAAGTTTACCACATCTAAAACACCAGTGACCTTCAATTTCACAGCGGGTAAATATTATCAATTCATACCAACACGGAAGTACCAAGTGCCCTCAATTCCGCCAGGACCCTGTTTTCATTTCCGTTGTTATTTTGTTCTCTGGTTATCGCAAAGATCATCATCACCATCATCATCCTACCAGCAGATCAGCTACTAATCACTAATCAGCACTACCAACCAGTTTTGTCCCTCCCGATTTTGTACCAATAATTGCAATCACCAACCCAATCATCAATATCCCAAGTAGATCAACATGAATAGAGACTTTTCTGGACCGATATCGCTCCTCCAGACGGTTGGACCCTTCAATGAGGTGCCCGATGAGTACTCACCACAAGAGGCTGTAAATGCTTTACATACCGCCAAAGTATTGGTGATCGGAGCCGGAGGCTTAGGGTGTGAAATCCTTAAGAACCTAGCGCTTACGGGGTTCCAGAACATCCATGTCATTGATATGGATACTATCGATGTATCCAACCTTAACCGCCAGTTCTTGTTCCGTCCAAAGGATGTAGGGAAGTCCAAAGCTGAAGTAGCGGCTAAATTTGTATTGGAAAGAATAGAGAATGAAAACTTGACCATCACCCCCTTTTTTGGCAGGATCCAGGATAAGGATATCGATTACTACAAACAGTTTGATGTGGTGATATGTGGTTTGGATAGTGTGGATGCTCGTCGTTGGATCAATGCTACTTTGGTATCTTTGGTAGATAACGAATTGGGTAATTTGATTCCACTTATAGATGGAGGAACAGAAGGGTTTAGAGGCCAAAGCAGAGTCATTCTTCCTAAGATCACCTCTTGTTATGAATGTACTTTAGATATGGTTACTCCTAAAACTACTTATCCTGTTTGTACTATAGCCAATACTCCTAGATTACCAGAACATTGTATAGAATGGGCCTCAGTCATGGAATGGCCAATAGCATTTCCAGCAAAGAAGTTTGATGCTGATAATCCAGAACATGTGGAATGGATGTATCAACATGCATTGGCTAGAGCAAAACAATTCCATATTGAAGGAGTCACCAAACTGTTGACTTTAGGAGTGGTGAAAAATATCATTCCTGCCATTGCTTCCACAAATGCTATCATTGCTGCTTCCTGTTGTAATGAAGCATTCAAGCTCATCACCAATTGCAACCCTATTCTTGATAACTATATGATGTACTCTGGTGACGACTCTATTTTTACTTATACATATGCTCATGTCAGCAAGAAGAATTGTCCTGTTTGTGGTAATACCGCCAAGAACATCACTGCAGAACATTGGTGGACTTTAGAAGACTTTATTGAAGAATTGAGCTCCAAGCTGGAAATCCAAATGAAGAGTCCTTCGTTGACAAGTTCTACCAATTACTTATATTTAAGAAACCCTCCTAATTTGGAAGAAATGACCAGACCAAACTTAAAGAAACACTTGAACACTTTAATACGAGAGGGTGCTGAAGTAGTGGTGACCGATCCTAACTTGCCAATATCATTGAAGTTGATCGTGCATTTCAACACCTCAAATGATGAAATCAGTTGATCAGTTGATCTCCAGTTCAGTTGTCTAAGAATGATTCATTTAACCATTGCTAATCTCCAATCAACTATTATAGAACACAATTGTGCTTATATCATGACTACCAAAACATATGATCAATCATTGATCCTTACTATAGATAATTCACCCCATATTCATTACAATTAGCAAGTAATTCATTAACTACGACATTCATTATTAAATTAAATACTTTTGTGACTATATAATGACCAGTATAGCATTCAATACATTAAACTTTTATATATATTTTTTTGTAACAAGATTAACAAAGAGAGCTGATAATACTGGATTAAGCTCCATGCAATATTTCTGTCTAATACTAATCAAGCCGATGATATGAGATGTGTCATTATATTCATAGGTTACTGGGTGATTAAAGAACCGGTATGAATGGGGGCATCTCATTTTTGGATTTCTTTTGTTTCTGGGTCTAAATCTTTCATTTCTTGGACCAACATTTGATTAAACTTGATATAATTATCAAGATAGATATGGTGTCCACTATCATCAATTTCTACCACATCACTTTTGTTTTCACCATAATAATTGTTTATGATATTAGATGCTAAAATACCACCTTGTTTATCCATCCAATCTTCTTTACCATACCACCAAGAGAGTTTACACTTTAATTTGTGAATTCCTCTTTCAAGTAATGGATGTCTGGCATCAGCTCCTGGTGCTAACAAATAGTTCAACATGTATTCACCAGAGCCTGGACTTTGAAAGATACCATAAGCGTATTTATGGAGTGAAACAGCTTCATTTTTTGGTAATTTAGCAAATCTTCTATGTGACCATCCACTAACAACTTTAGATCCTAATGGACCAGCTTTTCTAACTAAGGTGAAAGGTGAAATATTTTGTTCCCATAATTTGGCAAAATAATCTGGAACTTTGACAGGAACACGATGTTTTAAAATGGCACCTGGAGATACCATTAACATTTTATCACAAAATTCTGGATTCTTTTTAATACCGTATGCACCAAGAATATATGCACCCATAGAATGGGCCATAACCAAAGTCTTTTTAGAGCTTCCATTGACAGCCTTGTTTAAACCACGTTTGTTTAACCATGTTTCAAATGAATCATGAAACCAGTTATCAACATGATCCAAGTCTTCTTTTAATAGTTTGAATGGAGGTCTAGAAGAACAACCATACCCATATAAATCAATAGCATGGATACACCAATTATCTAAAGTGGAAATTTTATCAAAATTTTTCAAAAAGAATCCTAAACCACCACCATATCCATGAACCATAATTAAATGGTTTAAAGAGTTAGAGTCTGCTTCGGACTTACCTGGTGGATAAATGACAAATTCGTTGATATAATTACCTTTATCATCTATTTCTGTTTTAATGACTTGACTTGTTCTACCTAAAGTGTCTGCATTTGGGTAAAATGGTAATAATGTTAACAAATCATGTTGGAACTTTAGAGGGTTAAGTCTATGAGCATAGTCTGCAACTGATTCTTTGACAGATAATGGGAAGTTATTGGAGAAAAGCTTATTTATTGGAACAGATGTAGGATGAGTGGATCTTTTGTAAATAGATTTTTCTAACTTTTTCTTCTTTCTTATGAGAGATACATATTGATTCATTAAATGGTTTAAATTAAAATTGAAGTTAAAACTTGAGGACGAGTTCAAGGATGAACTCGATTTCGAAAATAATCGTTTTTGAACACGTAACATTGCTAAAGCCAAACTATTATGAATGGCCTTCTATGGTCACCTTCTAGTGTGTATCCATCTAAGCCCTAGTGCAACAAAGGTAGTTGATCCTCAGTTGTTTAGTTGTTATTAATGATGATGCTTAGCACGCGATGACCCAGGTGCAGTATTGTCCTGCGTATAATACCGAGGTATATACAGTACTCAACGCCGATGTCCGTGATTTTAGCAATCAGGTGATCAAACTTTTGGGAACACACCACCAACACATTTTCATCAGTTGATTGGCTTTTTGAGTTGGTAGGTTGATAGGTCGGCTCGTATAACCGAGTCACGTGAGGCACGGCATTAAATCTTGGCATCAATTATAGAACCACATTGGCTGAATTAATGAACCAACGAAGTTAATAATTGACGAGCAAGAGCCGATTTTTCATTAGACTTTTGTAATTTTTCCATATGCTTTCTAATTCAATAAATTTTATTATGAAGGCTTCAACTGTAGTTTTCGATAACTTCATACCTTAGCATGCTTCTGTTTCTTCTACCAGGGAAACAAATAATAGAATGTTCTGCAGTAAACACGTTATTGAATACACACAAACGGCGTTTGAAGTATAGCTAACTTTATCAGATGGTTCCTATTAGGCAGGGACCCTTCCATTAACCCATGCGTTTTTTTATTACCTTGTGCCGAACAATGCAATTTAATTGAGTTTCCGACATTTTTGTTTCTTTTTCTCACATTTTTGTCTGGCAGAAAATATTTTAATCTGATAAATCATATCAGATGAAAAACGAGATTGTCAATGATTGGCTGGAATAAAACCCTAATTAATTAGGTCGAATTTTAGGGATTCAAATACTTTAAAATTTCATAATACCGACGATATACACATTCGACATGTTAGTAGTTGCATATGAATCACAATCTTCATGAGAAGCTCAGACTTGAAGTTCATATTCTTTATATGTATATATATGACAGATGGGAAGATATTAACCATCTTGTCTTAATTGAGATTTGCGCTTAATAAAATTAAGCCACATAGTAATTTTCAGTTTAGCCAATCGCCAAAGAGTTTACTTAACCATAGACAATTGTCAGATGTAATACAGCACCAGGCTTCTAAAGAAAACAATAATAGATGAAGACAACGTTGAACGGATTTACGATCAGTTGAAATTCATCAAGTTCTTCACCATCTTGATGGCAGTAGATACCACAGTCAGAATACATGGTCCCGGCATGAACCATCCACCAGCTTTCGTAGACAAGATCGGTTTTAAATTCCTGATCTTTTACGAATTCTCACTTAAAAAATGTCTTCCCCGACTCGGCTTATCAGATCAATCACTGGAATTTATTTTTTTTTCTGGCAGACAATTTTTCTTGGTAGTCCCGCCGGCACCTTTCTAGGGTATATAAATTGCCTCATCCCTGAGCACTTTTTCTCTCCTGTTTTGAACTGAAAATCATACCCTTAAACATGAGGCTATTATCCTTGTTCTTCTTTGCCTTCCTTGTTAGGTTGATTCATGGTGAAACTCATACATGGTACTTCAAGACATCATGGGTCAATGCCAACCCTGATGGTAACTTTGAAAAGAAAATGATGGGGTTCAATAATACTTGGCCCTTACCAATTTTGAGAGTTAAGAAAAATGATAGAGTTAATTTGTATTTGACTAACGGTTTTGATGACAGAAATACTTCTTTACATTTCCATGGTATGTTCCAGAACGGTTCATCCCAAATGGATGGTCCTGAAATGGTTACTCAATGTCCAATTCCTCCTGGTGAAACTTTCTTGTACAATTTTACTGTTGGTGATCAAGTTGGTTCTTTCTGGTACCATTCCCACACCAGTGGTCAATATGGTGATGGTCTTAGAGCTGCTTTTATTATTGAAGATGACGACTTCCCATATGATTATGATGAAGAAGTCGTTTTGACCCTTAGTGAACATTATCATGAAAACTCTGATACCTTGACCCCTGCTTTCTTGAATAGATATAACCCTACTGGTGCTGAACCAATTCCTCAAAATACTTTATTCAATGAAAGTAGAAATGTCAGTTGGAGTGTTGAACCAGATAAGACATATCTTTTGAGAATTATTAACGTGGGTAGATTCGTCAGTCATTACATGTGGATGGAAGACCATGAGTTCGAAATTGTCGAAGTTGATGGTATTTATGTCGAGAAAAATACAACTGATTTATTATATGTCACTGTCGCTCAACGTTATACCTGTTTGGTCAAAACCAAGAAAGATAAATCTAAGAATTATGCTTTCATGACCCAAATGGATACTGATATGTTGGATGTTCAACCAGCTGATTTACAAATCAATTCCACCAATTACATAACCTATGACGATTCTTTAGATAAGCCAAAGCCATTTGACATTGATTCTATTGATGAACCATTTGATGATTTCTACTTGAGACCTCTTAGTAATGATACTCTTTTAGAAGAACCTGATTACAGTATTACTATTGATGTTCAAATGGATAACTTAGGTAATGGTATTAACTATGCTTTCTTCAACAATATTTCTTGGACTAAACCACTTGTTCCTCCTTTGATGACTGTTTTGTCTTCTGGTGAACATGCTACTAATGAAGTCATTTATGGTACTAACACTCACAGTCTTGTTTTACAAGGTGATGATGTTATTGAAATTATCTTGAACAACCACGATACTGGTAAGCATCCTTTCCATTTACATGGTCATACTTTCCAAGTTGTTGAAAGAGCTCCTCAATTCCCTGATGATGAACCACAAGAATTCAACATTACTGATCATGCTGACTACCCAGAACACCCAATGGTTAGAGATACTGTCTATGTCAGAGGTAACTCTTACATGGTTTTAAGATTTAAGGCTGACAACCCAGGTGTTTGGTTATTCCACTGTCACATTGAATGGCATTTGGATCAAGGTTTGGCTCTTGTTTTTATTGAAGACCCAGAAGGTATTCAAAAGAATAAGGAACAACAATTGACTGACTCAAGTATCAATGCTTGTAAGAAGAATGGTGCTCCTTTCGAAGGTAATGCTGCTGGTAACACCAAGAATTACCTTGACTTATCTGGTCAACCACTTCAAGCCAAGCCATTACCAACTGGTTTCACTGCTAGAGGTATTGTTGCCATGGTCTTCTCTTGTATTGCTGCCTTCTTAGGTATGGCTGCTATTACCTGGTACGGTTTAGGTGATATTCCAGACGTTGAAGCTAGAGTTACCAGAGACTTAAACATCGAATATGAAGAAGATGAAGATGAGTCTACTGATATTACTGAAGATCAACCTTTGAGAGGTTCTCACGAAAGTAACTCTAGAGGTTCTCGTGACAGTCTCAGAAGTAACAAGAGAGCTTAAATCACCCAGTTGTGATTTAATTTTTTAACTCAAACATGAAACTACATTACGTTATTGTTTCAGTTTGTTCCACATAATGAACTTTACTAGTTCGTTAACACAATAATTGATTAATTTTATTAAAATCAGGTCATGAAGAATAGTGTGTGTGTGATACCAGAATATACTGAGAGTATTTTGGTTCCTTGAAATTAACCTGATTTAGTTTAATTAATTAATTAAACCTCCAAACCACTCCATATTATCAATTTGGTTTTATTTTTTCTAATGACTTTACGACTCGGCTAATAAAATAACTTTTAGATTCAAATTACTCATTAAGTGGTGTCTACCCCCTAATTCACCCGAGTTATATTGGTCTTTAAGTTCCTATAGATACTCCAAACTTTCCCCCCTTATCTTTTTTCAAATATTGTATAAGATTAATATTAATTTCCGTATTTAAAATATTGTAAGAAAAACCCAGTATGTGTGATAATTTCAGGTATTTCTCACTACCTCAAAATTTAAGGATTTTATTAACTCGCTTGGTAGATGGTGTTCTTGGTTTTGATCGTTGATCGATTATTTTAAGGCGATTTTAAGTTACGAAAGTATTATTTAAAATCTTTCGATTAGTCTTACCCCTCAGAAATGTCTGCCCCACTAGACATAGAATTCCCGCTCAGAACGCTCAATTAAGCCCAAATTCGTAAATATGGGAATCATGACCACGTTATCGTAGATGGTTTCAAAAGAGCTTCAAACCTTTAGAAATCACTTACACTTTTTTCTTTGTAGAATAACACCACCACAGCCTATGCAATAATAGGTTACCAGATCAAACCGCCTCGTAGATATTTGGTAACAGACATTTTCTCACAAGTATATCACACGATAAATCTTCCAAATAGGCGATTGGCTCTGGCTAATACAGTAATGCAAGTATGCACCCCACCCCATAGATTTTTTAGATAATTTAATCACATGTTCTCTTTTGAATATTTCCACCTATTGTAAGTATGATAGATATTACCAAACACAAATAGATGAATATCCCCTAACACCAACACCCAACTCAATTATTCATTTTGAATACAGATACCAATAGAGTAGTTTCCATATCCCATTTCGACCCGTGTACCATCCCTTGTCCTTTTATCCCCCCAGACCCAATATCTGCCCAAGTGTACCAGTACAATTTCCAACACATTCTTTCTTCTGTCACCAGTTAATGCCCATTGCCGCCCATTTCAACCTTTAAGCCTTTGAGCCATAATCTTAGACCGCTATTAGCATAAAAAGATTATTGTGGTAAAATCCGCTTCTATTGGTTCTAAGAAAAGAGTGTTGTGGAAGTGTAGTAAAAGTGTTGTAAAAGATGTATGTGGTTTTGCAGCAAAAGTATGTCGTGGTATGAAGCGACATTTATAGATATGTTGGCGACATAGTTGTATATTATAGAATGGACTAGGTAAAGAGATAGTAGTAATTAGAGTACAAGACAATTTGAGTGCATGATATGTATTGATAACAATGCACTGCTTCAGGTGTGATTAAAACTATCTATTTAGCGATTTCTGTTCACTGTAGTTTCAGCCGTACAAGTGTCTCGCCAGAGGGCTTCGCTAATTTCTCGCTAGAGTCGCAGTATTGGTTCCAATAAAATACTGAAGGTTTAGCACCAATATCACATGTTACACAATTAAAACATTCAATAAACCTAATTTCTATGTAGATAGTATGTTTAACCTGTTAGTATCTGCTTTACGACACCTAAATCCTCAATAAATATTTCTATGCTACTTTCTTCTTAGTGTACAAAATGTATTTAGTGAGGACTTAGTTCATGGTGCTCTCGCTACGCTCGCCTTGCGGCTCGCACCAGTCCCTCTAATATCCACTACCGCTCACCATTTACATTATTTATCGCCCACTACTTACAACCACTTCACCAGATTGATCTAGTTACATCGCCCCAACCAAAGATGTTCCACGCGGTCTATATCTCTGATATCACCAATAACCTCGTCTTCGAGTACTTAATCAATCTTTCATCACCAAACTTCAAATCATTGGCACCAATCACTAAAGAACTTGACCTTGAACTGCCATTAATCGAGATCAACTCAGACTACTTTCTCGTGTATAGAAAGACCAACAACCTTATAATCTATGTGCTCTGCTCCAATGAATCACATCCAAATCCATTGATGCCTTTGATCTTCATAGAGAGGCTTTTGGAAGTCATGAGTGACTACTTTGGTACTCCTTTGGCGCTTACCAAAATAGACGCCAATAACGACACCTTAACCTTACTTATCAACGAGATGTTGGACGACGGAACCCCTAACACCACTGATTTCAACAAACTTAGAGATGTGGTGCCCAACAAGAGTTTCTTGTCCCAGTTCTTGAGTACCAGTAACCAATTAGCCAGCTCAGCAGCTGCCCACGTAGCCAAAGGCCAGATCCCTAAGCCTACCATCCCATCATCCACCAAGGAGCCACTTAATACTATTCCATGGAGAAGATCTAATGTCAAATACACCAATAACGAAATGTACGTGGATATAATCGAAACTGTCAATGTCATTCTTAAACCAGTGAAATTACAAAACAAAACCCAACTTTACTCTTCCAATAATCACTTTGACTCTGCATTCTACTCCTCGGTAAAGTCTTCATCCCAATTGGTGCCGATATCAGGTCACTTACTGGGTCAAATCAACTTCATATCACATCTCACTGGTGTTCCATTATTACAATTACTTCTTTCAATCAATGGTCTCAACATGCAATTGCCAAGTTTCCACCGGAGTATTGATCTCAAGAAATGGATGAATAGCCCAGGAACCCTTTCTTTCATTCCAGCAGACGGAAAATCCGTATTGATGAACTACGAAATCGATTTAAATACCATAACCAACAAAAAGGATCAACAAGACATGTTGGGATTAATCAAGGTTGACTACCAAAGCGGTATAGGGGTAGGCAAGAACGAATTCGAAGTCAGACTTCTCATTGATAACATAAAATCTGTGTCTAAAATAGAGTCTATTACTGTTGAAATCGACTGCAATGAAGACGAAGACGTGACTAATATCAAGTCCAGCAGAATAACCCATGGTGATTTCACCTATAAGGGTAAAGGTATTGGTGAATGGAATTTAACTAATGTCAGCACCGGAGTGCTGCCTTTATTGCATGGAACTATAGTGACCACCACCACCGAAAACCAAGAAAGCAGCAGAGAAGGTACTCCTAATTTAATCGAAGTGGACGTGATGAAACCAGTCAAACCATTGTTCGTGAGATTGTCATTCAGCTACAAGGGAGCTGTTCCTTCAGGCCTTAAAGTCGACAGTTTGAAGGTAATCAGTGCCAAGGGAATGGGTGATAGTGTTAAACCATACAAGGGAGTGAAGTATATCACCAAGAGTGGTGACTACGTTGTCCGTTCATGAGTAACAGTCAATATCCCAACAGCCCCGCATACACAACTAGAGAATAAGACCCAAATCTATGATTCGTCAGGTAAATTCACTGGATATGAAATCAAAAACTCCTAATATAAGGGCCAATTTATTCAACAGGCTGTAAAGCTTTCTGTTTATAGACTATTTTCCTTTCTACATCTTACTGTTGAACAGATTAATAGAATGTCCAAAGAACAAATTAATTCTGTAGAAAGACAATTTCAATTCTACAAATGAAGAGACTACTTATTCTACACCAGTTTTTGCAATTTTTGCCAACTTCAAGATATTTTTCACGTTTTTCACATAATAATAGTAACTAGAAGTAACTGGCAATTGCTGAATTTGTTTCGTATTATGTATTAAACCTAATCGGTACGTCTCTCTCGACCTCCTAAAGGTTAATATTTATTTAAGGACAGATCATGAGCATTAACAAAAAGGATCCAAAATGAGTAGAGTCAATGAAAAATCAACAGGTACTGAAAATAGATTATCATTTTGAAATGTTTTATAAATATTTTTGAATGGTTTTCATTTTTATTTTTATTGGTTTTATCATGTGTTGTATTTTTGCATTGATATTGTTGGATATTTGGAGGTGAAAAATTGATCAATTCACCAAATTCATTTGTTTACCATTGATTTGGAAACCAACATCACTATTCAATAATTGGGAAGTCACTAATCATTTGGTCCTCGTTATCTGCTCATGAAAATCACTCACCATTTCCAGGCCACTAGTGGTTAGAAATTGGTTTATTGAGTCTTCTTACTCTTCTTCAACTTCTCCTTTTGGGCGTTCTTAAGTAAAACATTACCAATAAAAGAACCCACACCTAATCCACCAACTAATAACAACAAAATTGGCAACTTGATGGCGTAGTCTCTTGGAAGGAAGAATGAATTCAACACATTATCTTCGTCAATGAATGGTAAAAGGAACACCCACGCGGTGTAGTAGGCAAACACAGCGGAAGCTACAGCAAGCATTGCGAGACCGATCAACTTATCGAAAGCCTAGAAGTTAGTAAAGAGCGTGGTTGTGGCTGTAGTAGCCGTGGGACTATCTCCCTGGACTCGAAGAAGGAGTTTTCACCCAATTCTATGGGGTCCCGTTCCTTATACGTACCATCTTTAGGTGTGTTGTAGACGTGTTAAAGTTGAACGCGATATATACACTGAACGGTCACATGACAAATACACGAGTTTGTTTTGTGCCACGAGCCAATTGCTGCAAACTGAAGAACAGGAAAAAGAAGTGGTGTAAAAGTTAGGGAAACGTAACAAGGGGAAAAGGCAATATATGTGCTGGTGGAATGGAGGTGAAGTGGTGATGTGAGCGGTACCAATGTCGGGTAACACTTCCGTAGCTTTGGTGGTCTGGTGATATTTAGATGTTTAGGTTATACTATGGTGAAGCTAATAGACAGGAACGCTATCTAGTAGTAGATATTTAATTATAGTGAAAAATTAAGTTAGCATTATCTAGAGGTATATCAGCTGATCCACTTAAATATGTAAATGGTTTAGTACTAAATCAACGGGTTCAGACGATTTAGTGGATTTTAGATGAGGATTTGTGGAATTTCACCTGCCGTATTTAGTATAGACCACTCCTATTGATTAAGTGACGCCAGTATAAATTAAACCGAACCTTTAAAATATATGTGGTGGTATATAACTGAGTTAGTAGAGTATAATGACTGGTTAGTATCTCAAAACTTATATATATCTTGATTTGGTGGACTTTTTAATATTGTGTGAATTAATACTTGTTTAGTCTGAATTAAAAATTATTGCAAATTTTTTAAAAAACCTCCAAGGAGTAGTTTGCACTCTATAAAAATTCAAAAATAACTTTTACTTTGGTAACTAGTTTTCCCATTTAAGGCGGTTTACTATCCTTACGAAAGACGTTCATTGAGGCTAATGTACTACAATTTTTCATCGTTGACTGGTATCAATAAAAGACAATAATTGTAAAGGATTCAACTAAGATGCTTCCGTAATCCAAGACTATTTCAGGATTATCAAGCTCTATTCATTCTAGTTATATAAGTTATTATGTAACGACTAGTAACTCTAAAAGTATATATTAATGTTGTGGTTAGTAAGACTAAGATACTCACAGTAACCTAATAATAATATAGTAGAGAAATTAAATGTAATACCAATTCTTCAGGACGAGTCCTTTCCTCTACTTTGGCAAATATCATTTTCCTTTGTTGATCCTGTCCTCGTCGACTTCGTCGTGTCTTCTTCGGGTCTAAGCATTTACCTTTCGGCTACACTTCCAAGCCTAGTAAACCTCGTGATTACCATCCCGTGAGATCCTAGTTATATGCACTCAAATGACTCACATTTCAAATTAAAAGCCTGGTTAGCTCAATCGGTAGAGCGTTTGACTCTTATTCTGAGGTATCAAAAGGTTGCGGGTTCGACCCCCGCATCGGGCTTTCTTTTTTGATAATCCACCTTTATTTTTGCTAGTTTCAGTAGTCCTCATCTCGCTTTTATAGAGTGACTATTTAATCACGTGAATTCTTGCCAAATTTGCCAGAACCTCGGCTTACCGCGGAACAGATCTGCCTAAATCAGGCAACTGTTTTGCCAATTACAGCCAAATAATTCCAAGGAATAATGTTAGGCACTTTAGGTAATGTTTTGGCCGGCAATACCCTTTTCATCCGGAGTTATTACCATTCATGGAGGATCGAGTATTAGTCAGAAAAGTGATTTTATTACGTAATACTATTCACCCAATAAATTGTCAGAATATTACAAGATAATGACACGGATAAAGGAGGTTTCGTCAACAATGTAGCACTCTCCACCTGTAGCCTCGACACCACATATTATGCTTCCGTTTTCTCCTTCCTTTTCCCCCTTCCTCTGTCTCCTTCCAATTCCAACTATGAGCCAAGGCTTGTCACGTGCGTCCCTATAAATATCTTGAGCCTCTCCCATTACAACCCAAGACAACAAGTCATACACTTACTACTTCAACCACAGCTCTCGTACTATCAATTAGTATAGAAGCAGAACTTCCGATTGTGGCCCGTACCCGATTTCTAGACCTTTGCCGCAAATTTCCCGTCCTGAAACTCATAGCCGCCATAGATCCAGACCCAGTCGGTATAATCAGGACTTCGCCAAAGCACCTAACATCATAGTTCTAAACATATCTACAAGTCATAGAGGAGCCAGTACTAGTTAATATTGCAGTAAGTCGTGATGTTTTCCAAGATCAAAAACAGAAAAGCCCCCATCTCGTTAAATTCCGTGTCCAATGCCATCAAAACCCACGGTAACCAAGACCTTTCCCCTACCGATGTCAACTCCAAGAGTCTTGATCTCTCGTTGATTACCCAAATTGGTCTTCCTAAAGAGCTGATTATTGCTACCGCCTACGACCCTATCCAATCCCTTCTCGCTATTTCTACTACCAGCAATGAAATCAGAGTTTACGGTCAACAGAATGTGGAAGTGGTATTTGAATTCAAATCATCCTCACCAATCACCCACTTAGCCTTTGTTAAAGGTGTCTACTTGGTGGGTATCTCCTCCAGTTCAGGAAGTGTCACTGTCCTCTCCCTTCACAGTAAAAAGATCCTCCAAACATACCTGACCTCAGCGGCTATCACAGCTATAGCCACAGATCCATCCCTTGATTGGTTGGTATTGGGTCTTTCCAATGGTTCTATCCAATTCTACGATGTCGACCGTTTGTCTGTCACCCCCTTCAGAATCGATAACTTACAGAAAAGAGTGTTGCCTAAACAAAAATTGTCTCCTGTTATGAATGTAGAATGGCACCCTCGTGATATCGGTACTCTCTTGGTTTCTTATACACACTGTGCTGTTATTTATTCTATTGCCAGTGGTGAAATCACTTCATCTTTCGTGTACCTGATTCCTAAGGGTGCTTGTGGGTTTGAGTACGCTCAACACGTTGCCAATGGTGGTAAAAAGAAGCTTTTTGGTAACTCCAACGATGTGATCGATGAAGTCATAGAGGCCCATTTCCACCCTAACGGTCTTCATGTGGTTACAGTTCATAAGGACTCTACTTTGGTGTTCTGGGATGCTGCTGATGGTACTTTAATAGAGGCAAGAAACGCTTTTGATGTCCACCTTCAACGTCCTGGTCCTCCAGTTGAAGCTCCTGCTTTCCATATTGTTAGCACCAAATGGGTGTGTGGACAAGATCCAGAACTTACCCAATTGGTCATCACTGGTACCTCTACCGGTTCCGATAGTGTTCTTCATATCCTTGACTTTGGCTTTACTTTGAAGTACTCCATGACCAGTCATGCCAAACAAGCTGATTTCTATGCTCAGCCTGCCAATGGTCAAAAGATCGTTCCTGTTACTCTTAATGAAGGTGCTAATGGCCGTAATGGTCCAGAATACATCGACAGTATTCTCTCTCTTCCTACCAATAGTTCTCCTTACTTTGGTGGTAACCATAACCCAAAATACTTGCTCTTGCACAGTAACTACAGATCCATCTATATCATCAAGTACGGTATTGCTGATAGTACTCCTGGTGCCCTTCCTACATGTGCCAACAGTGCCATCAGTAACGATTTGGGTAACGTGATTCTTCCATTATCTATTGGATTCGTTCACCCACCAGTCCTGTTCTCGTCCCTTACTGCCGTCAAACGTATTGAATGGTTCAGTATCCTTTCTTCCAGAGCTTCTACTGGTTCCAGTTCCATCAATAAGACTTTGTTGAAGGGTGGTTCTGCTGTGGCTCATGCTGGAGATGTCAAATCTATTGGTATGAACGAATCAGCTCGTGATATTCTTATTACTGGTCATGAAAACGGTCTTATTCGTCTTTTGGATATCTCTAGAGGTGAAGCTTCCGACACAGAAAACGTCGTTCAAATCAGTTTGAGTGAAACCTTGTTTGATGATGGTAGAAGAAAGTCTACCAGAGTTGTCAATGTTTCCTGTTCTTTTGAAAGTAGAGAAATGCTTGTTGGAATGGGAAATGGTTACGTGGTTATCTGTAAGTATGGTAAGAAGAGATCTTCAACCAACTCAATCAAGTCTACCCAAGACTACAAAATGTGTCCTACTCAGCACAGCAATGGAAATGCGAAGATCCTTGATATCAATGATAGAATCCTGGGTTCTTTCTCTCAATCAACTACCTTTTTACCAGTATGTCTCTTGCAAGTAGAAGGTGAAGACGAGATTGCTTGCATGAAAATGAGTAATGTTGGTTTTGGTGCTATTGCCTATAAATCTGGTAGATTAGTTGTCTTAGATGTTACCAGAGGACCAGCCATTATCTTGAATCTTGAATCCATTTCCCTGTATCTTGTTTCTGTTAGTGGTCCATGTCATGCCACTACCATGGAATTTGCTATCATGGAATACGGTCAAGAAGGTTTCTCATCCATTTTGTTATTCGTTGGTACTAACAATGGTGGTAACTTGATGGTTTTCAAGATCTTACCTCAAAGTAATGGTGGATTCGAAGTGGTTTTCGCTGATAAAACTATTGGTTTGAACTACCGTTCTACCAACCCTGAAGAACAAAATGCTTCCCAACTTGACAATGTTATTCCAGTAGCTGCCAAGAATGGTCTGTCTGCAGTTGCTACTCTTGATACCTTCAAGAAATTGAGTCAAGGTATTTTGATTCCTGGTTACATCGTTACTTGTTCTAAACGTGATTTAAGAGTGTTGAAATTACCAAAGACTAAATTGTCTCACAAGGTCATTGAAGACGGATGTATTGCCAGTGGAATGGTTCAATTACTTGGTGGTAAGATTCTTCTTGCAAGTATTGTGCGTACTGGTTTCATCAAGTTCAGTTCTATTCCAGCTTTGAATGAAGTGGCTGAAATCAAGTTGGCCAAGGATATTTATTTGAAGTTAAAGGAAGCTCTTGAAAGCAACTTGTCTGAAGGATCAGTAATCTTACCAAGTGGTAACTTCTTTATCAAGACCAGTGCCACTGAAGCACTTAATCTTAGAGCCTTCTTCAAAGAAAGCAAGCTTTCCAGATCCTCTAAGGCTCCAACTACCGATCTCTTATTTAATGAGAATGCTTTGATTCCACCACGTCCAGTTGCCGGTGCATTGCTGTGGGCCGTTGGTCAAACCAAATACATCAGTTCCGAAGATTTAGCATTCTTGATTGGTGGTCCAAATAGAAAACCTGCCAAGCATGAAGAAAGTCAATTGGCTTACAATATCAGTCCTGAAGCCAATCCACAAAGTAACTATGCTGGTTACCTCAGTACCCAATCTCTGGAAAATGTGAATGAAAGAGGTTATAAGGAACCAAGACGTGGTAATACTCAACCTGGTTATGGTATTAATACTGGTGGTTTCATGAAGACATTACAACTGGGAATTGAAAGTGCTGAAGAAACTTTCCATGGATATGCAAACAATATGAGTGAAGCTGTTAATGATGGTGTTGAATCTCAAAAGAGATCCATGTATGGTGCTGCCTTCAAGAGTAAGTTTGGATTCTAAGGAAAACAAAGATAATGAAAATTAATTGTAAATAATGATCTGGTTTGAAAAATTAAAAGGTCAATAAAACTGGTGGAATACAAGGTGATAATAGTAAGGACTATTACCGGTGCCAATGTAAATTATAAAAGTGCAAATAAATAAAATATACGATTTTTAAAAGAAACAAAAAGCAGTAGATGTAGCAGAAAGATCCAGTTTCGACTAATTGTAGACATTTATAGGACCATACTACTTAAGTATAGTATTTTACTGGTTGCAAAAAAGAAGAAACAATATTGTCTTATTGTCTTATTAGCTTATGTTCAATGAACAGGTATCAAGTTTCTGTATTTCATATGTTATTTCAGTCTGTAATAGTTCATATGTATGGAATTCGTTAAATTGATAGAATATCCGATTATTGCATACTAAACTGTATTTATTGAGACTTGTACGTTTTTACATCTAAATCAATACTAGATGTACACCCCATAAAGCATGCAGATTTACGACTACTTTGACAGCTATCTTACATGTACTTGACAGGGTATAAGATACTGTTACAACCGATACTTTATTTGAGTACGTGCAACGCCCAAACTCCAGCCGTTAGTCTCCCGTAAATCAAAGTAACAGGATTGTTCGCTAGATCGTCTCGCCTAGATTCAATGTTTTGAATCACGTGTGTTTGTTTACCTTTACCATCACCAGATCTACACTATCCTTTACACCAACCTAATAGCCCCAACAATAGTATGGAGAAAGAGAATATTGCCACATCGCCCACCAGGGACCATAAGCCTCTTAAGCAGATTTCTCCCAATCGCCCAGGGAGACTCAGTTTCATCCAAAATGACAATATTGATGAACATTTTGCACAAATACACAACACCCAACACTTGATCCAGCAACAACTTTATAACATTGAAGTCCAAGGAAAACAGACCGGACTTGACGTTGGCCAAATTGGTGATAGGCTGAAAAACAATAACCAGCATCTTAACAAATTGCTTCAGAATATTGCCAATTACTCAGAAGAAGTGGTTACAGAAGGAAATGCTACCAAGAAAGATATCACCACTATTTTAGAACGTCTTGCTGAAGTTAGTGAAAAGACAGGAAATAGTGAAATCCAAGCCAAACTAGAATCTTTAGGTGAAAAACAAACTCAGGAAACCGAAAAGGTTCTTACAAAAGTCAAAGAGTTAGTATCAAATGTACAACCTAAACAAGAAGATCCAGGGTCTAAAGAACTAGTCGATTTGGTGAACAAATTGGTAGTTTCTGAAGCTCAAGTTCTGGAAAAGATAGACAAGCTTGTGATCAATGAAGAAGTTAAAGACCTAGCCAGTAAAGTGGACAGTCTTGTACGTAGTGAAGACTTGAAAGATCTCAAAACCGTTTCTAGTCTGACCAAAGACGATATCTCCGATATCAAGAAGATCCTTACAAGAGCACTTCTGAAGGACGAAGCAGTGATATTATCCAAATTGGACGAACTCAAAGAGCAATTACCTGAAAGGGACCTTGTAAGACAAATTATTGACCCAGTGATAGCGGAGCTCAAATCTGTTTCTTTAGACTCCAAGTCCTTAAAATTATTGGAAGATATTTTGGCTATCTTAGGAAATACCAGACAATCCGAACATGATGCAAAGCAGTTCCAAACCGATTCCCAAGGCCAATGGAAACGTATGGAAGAATGCAACAAAGAATTGAATGAAAAATTAGCTCTTCAAGCTGCACAAATAGAGAAATTAACTGCTGCACTTGAACAAAATAACACCCAAAGAGAAGAACCAGAACAAATACAGAAATTGACCGAAGTGATAAACGGCACAACCAACAACCATGAAAAAATATTGGAGACTCTCCGCATTAAAGAATCAACTGACGAGTTACAAAAGAAATACGATTTACTTCAATCAAAATACGAGCAAATGACCCAAGCATATAATTCCAAATACAGCGAGTTCAAGACTCTCCAACAGCATTTCCAAGAGCTTTCAATGAGTACAAACAGGATCAACTTGGCTAATGAAAACTCCAAGTTGACCAAGCTCAATAGAGTGCGTCAATTGCATACTTCTAAGATGGAAGAGATAGGTAAAGAAGACTGGAGAAGTGTGGGAGACAAGCGTATTGTTAGTACCCCATTGGTTAATAACCGTAATGTCTTGGCTAGCGGTTTAGATGACATAAAGGATACAAATAACTCTGATGTGGATGAGTTTTAATTGGTTATCAGAAGTGGAATATTAAAGGTGCAGAAGTCTAGGTTTTTGCAGCTATAGCTCAATGCAAATGCAGGGAAGATCGACCAATAGGATGTTCACCTGCTAACCTTTAGAAACTGCTGCTTTGACAGTTGCGTTTCGTGAGGTCTTGCACAGAAATTACGAGTAAACTCGGTACTTGTGACAGGTCATAATTGGCTAATGGAACAATAACAGACCAGTAGACCAGTGACATATCACATATGTAACCCACCTCAACAACCAAATTCGTCCCAGCTACATCAATAATAGAGTCAGTAGAATATACAAGTGTATTTAGTAATATATACAGGTGGTGTCTAATAATAGTATAATTATGAAAACCTTTTTGATTAGTTTGGCCTTATACAGTCCTTACCATCCATGTAGACTCTCAACACCTCTGGGATGCGGATACAGTCTTCTTTAGGATCATATCCTTGTTCGATTAAGGCAACAATAACTCTTGGCACAGCCATACAAGTTCCATTAAGGGTTTGAACATGCTTGACCTTATCCCCATCCTTATACCTGATACCTAATCTTCTCAGCTGGTACTCACCACAATTGGAAGTACTGGTCAATTCACCCCAGTTACCTCTTCCAGGCATCCAGGCCTCACAGTCGTACTTCTTCATCGCAGGAGCACCCAAATCGGTGGTAGGCATGTTGATCATTTTGGCTTTAAGTCCAAGCTCTTGAATAATTTCCACCTGTAAATCCTTGATTTGTTCAAGTTCTTTGGTAGCTGCTTCAGCAGTACTTGTGAAGTGGAAAAGCTCTACCTTGGTGAATTCATGGACACGGTAAAGACCCTTGGTATCTTTTCCTCTGGCACCGGCTTCAGCACGGTAGGAACGTGAAACTGCAGCATACTTCTTTGGGAACTTGGCGTCTTCAAAGATGGTAGAAGAGTGGAAAGCACCAAGTGGAATTTCTGCAGTACCAGTAAGAGCAGTATCTTCGTCTTCGATCTTGTAGACTTGTTTTTCTCCGTTTTGATCGTTTGGCTTGAATCCACATGCATCAACAACTTCATTTCTGACGATGGTTGGAGGAATCATCATAGTGTAGCCGTTCTTACGGGCCTTACTGAGTGCATATTGGACCAAGGCTTGTTCCAAAAGGGCACCGTCTCCGATAAGGTAGTACCATGAGGACCCAGCGATTCTTGAAGCTTGTGCAAAGTCCATGATACCAAATCTTTCACCTATTTCCTTATGGTCGTGTTTGGTAGTAGGGAACTCCTCATTCTCGTTACAGTTGATGTACTGGACCACTTCACCATTTTCTTCGTCTTGTGGCACTTGTGGGTCCAATAAGTTAGGAAGTGTATCCACACGTGTATATATCTCTTCGGTTAACTGTTTATGATGAGCTTCGAGCGGTTTAAGCTCTGACTTGATGGCTTGAAGTCTGGCCTTAATAGGTTCTTTATCAGCCGCACTTTTGATAGTAGCACCCAATTGAGAACGCTCGTGACGGAGCAGATTTACTTTCGACTCGAGCTTGATTTGTTCTGGTCTATTGGTGACCACGTACTCGAGGTTTTCTTTTATGGCTTGTGGTGATCTTCTTCTGGCAATAGAATCACTGTATTTGGCGTGGTTGGTGACAATGGAGTTGATGTCGAATTGGGCACGCATGAGCACAGCCGAGTTGGACGAGCTGGCGTAACGACGCCATATTTGGAGGCCCTTCATTGAAGAATATTGGATGGTGATAGATGAATAGTGGTGATGTTGAATAGATATTGGATCACGTGTGGAATCACCTGAGACCAAGAGTTAGGACAGTAATGCGACAAGAGACGGTGAGAAATGACAAGAAATGCGACAGAAAGTTAACTGAAAAATGACAAAAAAAATGACAAAGAAGCAGCCAAGATGCGACACTAAACTAGCCTAGAGAAACCAGTAAAACCCACAAGTCTTGACTCAAAAAACCTAAAGCCTAAACCTAGAAGGTGTTTACTCTCATTATATGACTTCTTATGAGTACTGACACTTTATTTGTCACTTTTTGCAACTTCTGGGCGTTATTACTGCTAGTATTTGTTCTAGTGAAAAGTTTTATTGTAGTACTTCACAAACTGTGGAAAGTTTGTATGGCATTTGCAGCTCTAAAATAGCTCATACAAACTCAAACACGCTTCATGGAATAAAACTAGTTAGTTTAGGACTAAAAACTCTAATGTTCATATTAAAAGCCATGAAATGATGCTATTGGTCAGTGTAGAGATATCTATATGATCAATATTCATCCAGCACTTGAAAGACGTACTAGTACCAATATCATCACACTTTTCTACTTTTCTACGTTTCTACCTCTCAATTTGTAAACCTTCATTTTGTAGAGTCTCTACTTTTTACTCTACTCTTCATTCGGCCCTTATCTCCTTTTGGTACTTTTCCGTTGGGTAACTTTTCACTCCTCGCTCTACCTTGACTCCTCACTGGTTCAAAAAATATTACGCGGCCCAAGAGCTACCTTCGCTTTCTAGTCTACATCTCAACAATAGTAACTCTGGGGTACATAAGAACATGTAACAGTGGCATTGGGATTAGGGGTACACCACGGGTATAATGTAAGGG
The DNA here is from genome assembly GCA_030568535.1 of Suhomyces anneliseae. Classification (NCBI taxonomy): domain Eukaryota; kingdom Fungi; phylum Ascomycota; class Pichiomycetes; order Serinales; family Debaryomycetaceae; genus Suhomyces; species Suhomyces anneliseae. Next base: position 137,220 of record JAJMGB010000030.1, read on the forward strand.
ACACCAAATCAGGAAAAAGTGTACGGCGATGTCAACGCCGTCAGGGTCCCCGATCGATCACTAAGCCACTGATTTGACCCGGCGTCGGCATCGGAGTCAGTCGGAGTCAAGTGTCACACGACAAGATCAGACATACTCCGGGACTCACCAGAGTCAATCATGTACCAATTGCCTTACGGACCTTTACATGCCTAGAAAATAAGATAAACTCTCGTAATCTTCAAGATAAGCCAAGGCATCTTATCTCGTAAAACTTTTGATATGTAACCTTTACCCCATAAAGAACTAATTTATTTTATTACGTCATGTCCCGGTTCCCCACAATCAAAAACCTGTCATCTTTGATGGTTCCGTCAATTGTGACATTGGTATTGTTGGGATGAATACCAACGGTACTGGATCAGGCATCGCCAATTGTAACAATAGTGATGCTCTTAACCATTGAATTAGCGGTAACTTAAACTAATTTCGATTAATTTAGTTTACTCTGCTAAAGCTAATAATACAAGCAACTCTAATTACCACTAATTAATACTAAATGAAACTCTAATTCGAACTTCAGCAATTGTTCAACTCGTTCTGGTTGCTCCGAGTGTTGATCTTGTAAATCATTAAATCATGTTTTTCTTGATATTGTAAATCTTGATGTTGTATTTGAATTAATTGTCATTCACAATATCCAGAAATTGCTAGAATTGAGTTTACATGAATATTAATAAATTTTTAAATTGTTAATTGTTAATTGTTAAATTTTTTTACGTTATATTCATTCGTATTATTATACACATCGTATTCAACCAATTAAATTGATTAGTTGAACATGAAGTTGATGGCTTTTCTGAAGATAGAGTAGTTCTTGTATCTTTCAGCTTCTTCTTGCTTTTCCAAGTTAAGAACTTCTTCATCGAAAATGGTTCTATCGGAGTGGATATCCATATCTTCGACCTTAATGTATAAGTGCCAGGTCTTAGAGTAAATCTTGTGACCAGCGTAGAACAAAATTAAGACAAGAGCACCAAGATAGTTTTGGAAGAAGTTTTCTGCATCTGGCTTCTTAGCACCAATTGGGTACAAAGCGATCCAGAATTGAGCAATCAAGATTAAAACGTGCCACACCATGGCGTAAATGGAACCCCAAACACCAGTAGAAGCAACATAACCTAAAGAATCAAGAGAAATGTTGTTGTACTTCAAACCAGCTCTGAATCTAACATGACTCAAACAAATACCGAACCAGGTGAAAATTTGGGATAAACCAGAAATAGCCAATAACCAGTTGAAAACGGTTTCTTGCTTCTTGTAAGCAGCAATGAAAGAGAAACAACCAATGATGGAACAGACAACTAAAGCTCTTAATGGTCTACCAGCCTTGTCAATGTAGTTGAAGTAGGTTGGAGCAAATTCTTGTTCAGCTAAAGATTGTAAAGTTCTGGAAGCAGAGTATAAAGCAGAAGATGCAACGGAGGTAACGGACAAAAGAATAACGGCGTTAATAATGGATGGAACAGCCTTGACACCGTGAAGTTCAGCAGCCAAAACGAATGGAGAAGCGTGGGAACCACCACCAGCAGAACCCATTAATCTGTCAGACTTGTATGGAACCAATAAACCAACCATGATTAAGGAACCCAAGAATAAGACCAAAACTCTCCAGAAAATCAACTTACAAGCAGATGGAATAGATCTTCTTGGGTTCTTTTGTTCAGCAGCAGAAAGAGCAACGAATTCAGATTGACCTAAGGAGAAAGCACCGGTAACGAAAACAGAACACAAACCCTTGAAGTTTGTGTAGTAACCTGGATTGTGCCAGTATCTACCACCAATGAATTCACCGTTTGGACCACCACCAACGTTAACAACGATGGCCATAAGAATGAAACCACAAATCATCAATAATTTACAAGAACCTAAGACGAATTCACCTTCACCGTAACCCTTAGAACCGTAGAAGTTAATGACCAAAACAAAGATATAAATAATCAAAACCCAAATATCTGGATTAACACTGGTAGTCCAATATTGAATGGTGATGGCAGCAGTGACTAATTCAATAGCAATAACAGATAACCATTGAATACAGTAATTCCAAGTAATAGCAAAGGCCAAAGATTCATCAACGAATTTACGTGGATAGTTATTGTAACCACCAGAAAGATCACTGTAATTAACAGCCATTTCACCAGCAGCTTGTAAAGTAGGATATAAGAAAGAACCAACGATGGCGTAACCAAGAACCAAGAAAAGAGGACCAGCATTGTGCAAGGATTTACCAGAACCCACTAACAAACCAGTACCGACACCGGTAACCAAGGCCATCAAGATCAAATGACGTTTAGAGATACCCTTTTGAAGTTGTTTACCAGCAGCTAATTCTGAATTACTTTGACGACGGAAACTGTCTTTGAAGCTTTCCCAACGACCCATGTTAGAAGACTCATTAGAGAATGGGGCATCGGAGTCGGAGGCAGTGGCGGAGAAGTTACCCTTCACCTCGGAGGTGACAGGTTTAAGTTCGATATCCTTCATGATGATGTGATGCAACAAGTAGTGATAATTATAAGTTCTTTTTTATAGGATGAAGATATGATTAATGATTATAAGTTATTAATGATATTAGTAACCGGTAGTCTTTCTATTATTGATGATGAGAAGACAAAAAAAAACACGGCTAAAGAAGCAACAACGAGATGATTATATGAAACAACTAGAACTAGCTAGTGAAACTGATAAGTGATGCTTTAAATATAAAAAGATAAAAGATAAAAATGATAGGAATCAAAATCTAAATTTAAGAAATCTAAGATAGGATGCAAACCTCTTTATATATAAGTAAGTTGGAAAAGGAATGCGGCACTATTTGTGAACAAAATATATATATATGTAAGATTGAATATATATATGTAGAATGGAGGGGTAGTAAGGTGACCACACAAGCAGAAATTTTGCACTAGTTGCTAAAAACGAAAACTCAAAAATTGGAGAGACAGATTCAAATAGTCGTCGGTTTTTAGTTTGGGTACACAAACACAACGATAAGCTGAACAAAGAAAAGAAACCCCGGAAATTACACAACAATCGTGAACAGAAATTTTAATGGGCTTTTTTTTTTTATTTTTTTTTTCTGGTTGGTTGGTTGTTCCGCCGTCTTTTTTTTTTTTTTTTGCAAAGTGACGTGATCCCAATTGTTCTGCTCCAGTGCCTTGGTGTTACGGTTAGTGAAATCGCTTCTAATACTCTCGGACTACAAACTATGAACATGTTGATGGATGTCGGAAGGGCTGGGGATGAGATGGTTTCTTTTGCTTTCTCTTTCCATTTAAGGTCCCTACTTCAATTTTATTTTTCACTTCACACCACTTTTTTGCATTTAGACTGTACCTGAAATCCGCCGTAAACGTAAATATGTAGGTGGTGCTTGATGCTTGATGTCTGGGCGCCCAGGCTGATAGTGTAGGTTTAGTAGGATATCGCGATTTTGATGTGTGTTACACAGACCCCGCTGCTGACTCTTACATATCGGGAACAGGAACCTTTGGGATGCCTTGAGGTTACTCAATATCTGTTCCAGTTAAAACCGTTGCTCGTTTCTTTTTTTTCGCCATCTTTGCAGCCTCCTCCATTGGGAAGGGTGCGGCGACCATGACGTGGCGTAGTACTGTAATGTTGGACGCGGACTGCAGGCGCGACCGACTGTCACTAGAAATGACAGCGATGAGGTCAGGTGTGTGTAACTTATTGAATCAATTAACCCTCAGTAAATTACTCACTGAATATTGTTCCTACCTGCCCCGCTTGTTTCAAACTCCTTCAAGTGTTGTTGGCCCCCACACTCTTTTACACCTCCTCTTGCCTCCCAACAGACCCCCGCTTGCCTTGTCTGACTCTGTCTCGCTTATAGGCCCCTTTCTTTCCCGGCCTTTGTTCCCAAATGCCCTCCAGGTTTTTTTTTCAGTGGCGTGCCCCCACCGCCCGGATTCCGCTTTCTAGTAATGTCATCGCTCACGGTACTGTTAGCCCGCTCGGTGTAACCTTTAGTAGAATTTCGCGGCCAGTAGCCCTTGGCACCATTCGGCATTATTCACCTCAACACCGCTTTTTCACAGTAGTCACAGTAGTCACAAAACTCTCACAAACCCTGGATGCCCCTCCGCTAAACCTGTTTGTTCCGATCCTGCTGCCCCACTATCTATAGTTGCATATACCCTATTTTTCACTACAATTCACCTCTAAAACCTCACCACCTTTCAACTACAAATACCCCACTATCACCACCTATATCCATACCTTACCCCACAGAACCTTGTAGACCCCTCCCAGTACCCCAACGGAACAAAAAGTCCGCTATAGTTACAGCGGGGTCCCCTCCAACTCCTCCACCTCGAGCAAAAAACCCTACATGCTTACTCATGACGTCTAACATTCGAATTATGCTGCAACCCATAATTTGAAGAGATGGGATGAGGACGAGAAGAGAAGAGAAGAGAGGCTGTAGCACTTTTCGCATTGGCTGATGATACGCGAATACATAAGCCTTCTCATATCATATGACACATTCTTATCTCTCATTGGCCATGATAAGGTCTACCGTCACGTAATGGGAAAAACCTTGTAATTATATCAGGCGAATATGCGTCGAAAATTGCCTAATCGCACCAGAGAAAATTTTAATTACCGGAAAATTTGGTGGAAGGGGTCCATAATCCATTTTGGCAAATTCTGGCGAGAAAACAATAGAGGTAACGGGCCGCATCCGGAGTTTTGGTTGGTTTTTTTTTTTCACGTTTCTACACATTAATATTATTTATTTTTGGACGACGAAATCCAAATATCGCCCCTCCCCCAATTTTTCAATTGTAAAAAATATGATTCGACGCCCATTTGTCGCCACTCTATTGTGGTGGGGTCCCGCCGCCGGGGTCCTTTAATTAATGTACGATTCGATATGGGGAAATTAGGAAAATATTGGAGGATGTTGAGCATTGTAAATTCTTTTTTAAAAATTCAAATGATCTCGATCTAATCTCCAAAAAATACTATAATGTCGAAACTGGTAATAATATGCACTTACAGACCTTTTTGTGGGTTGGAATTTACTTAGCTAGAATTATTATTCAATTTGGTGAATTGTCCAATAGAAATAGAAATTCGGACTCTACTTTTTTTTCTTGGTACCACAAAGTTTACGACGCTAGTTTGAGATTCTCTGAGTACTGTTTGATCTGCACAAAAGCTTAATTCTGGGGAAATTTTTTTTTTTTTAAGTATGAGAAAGGTGTCAGAGTTACTGTGTATAAGTGTGTTAACGGCTTCACGTGATTGTATAAGGGCCTTTAGCCGGTGTATCAAGACCCTTCTTGGTCTCTGGATCTTGTAGACGAAGGCCAGGGTTTTGCCAAAGGGCCCTACGGCACTTTCTCTAGGTCAATTGCCTCGTTGCTGGCTCTTGGCACCACTTATTCTTCAAGGCACTTCAAAACTTGGATCTCCACTCGTCCCAACAATTAAGCACCACACTTGCGATCTCTATAGCTCGGATCACCAGATGTTGCATTCTTCGGACTCTGGTCCAGTGTGGGGTAACGGTTTAGAGTCGATAAATTTTTGTATTACTAAGTGCTTATGTAATACTGGCCTGATCCACAATCCAGTTTCAAACCTGGACAACTGCAAATTCCTGTTTCTCTAGATTTTATTCAGATTATCTGACTACTTAGTGGTGGCCGCTTTCCTTAGATAACTTTTATGCAGATGGCTATATACAATTGGTACTAATCTGATCTATATATGTTAGTCTATTTCAATTGTCTGATACGTTCAACGTGTAATAACTTTTGTTTTTTGGTGTTTATCTAGAATCTAGTGATGGCTCAATTGGTTTGAGCGGATATCTGAGGTTAAAAAAACCTTACTGTTAATTCATTCTATGTGGTGGAAATTCCCAAATTTTTAGGTCTATTGGTAAATCGTTTGTGTTGGTTTCAATTAAGTAGCTTAAATGCATTTTCCAATGATCTCCATGGCACGAGAGTCACCTTCTCCGAGTTCCTTTTCTCCTAAAGCATCTGCCAAACATTCCCATGGGTCTCTGGTACCACCCCACTTCAAAATACTATCTCTATATTTTTCACCAGCAGTTCTGCTCCATGGGTCTGCAGCAAATAAATCATCCCAGATTCTTGCAGCAATAGCTCTGTCTAATAAATATGAGTAGTAGACAGCACCGTAGGAGAAGAGATGTGGGAATTTTCCATGCCAGGTAGATTCTTTGTCAGCAAAAACTTCCAATTTGGCTTCCAAGTCATGGTAGACCTTGGTGGAATCATAATTGGTGTGACCTTGTTCTAAGGCATTAACCAAGTCTTCATTATGAAGAGCTTGATCTAACATGGCCATTTTGGATTGCATATAAGTCTCACAATCATCAAGAACAATACGTTGTTTTTGGTGAGCAGCTAATAATTCTTCACTTAAACGGGCACCAGTTTGGTGATGTCTACCTATTTCACAAATGACTCTTGGATCCTTACTGAAAGATTCCATCAAGACAGAGGGTAATTCCACGAAATCAGTAGCACAACGTGTTCCTGACAAATTATGTAATTCGGTTCTACCCAACATAGAATGCATAGCATGGCCCATTTCATGGAAAACAGTATCCACTTGGTCCATAGTCAAAAGAGTCACTTCGTTGTTTTCAATACCTGCAAATCTACCAATAGATTCATTGGCCTTTTGGAAGTTACACACAAGTGAAATAACAGGTAATTGATAGTCTTCATCAAGTTGAACTCTCTTTTCCATATCTTCACGTGCTTCTGTGCTTATCTCTTCATTTAATCTTCTCAGACATACAATAGTGAAATGGGATGGTAACACTTTTGGTGACCAGAAATCAAGATAAAGATATCCCAATTGCTTATTATTACCCACATCAAATACGTTAATTTTACGTACTTGATTTGTATCCCAGGTTTCACCCTTGAGAGTTGGCTCAGGAATGAATTTCACATTGTAAAGAGAAGTGAAGAGTCTGCTGAGTCCAGAAACAATAGTTCCAATGGAGAAGTATGGAGTTATAGGTTCAGGAACGGTTGTTTTTCTATCTTTTTGCATTTTATCCAATAAATAATCTCTGTCCCATGGTTTTATAGCGGTAAGAACAGAGCCAGTGGTACCGACTTCTTTATATTTTTGTAAGTTTTGGATTTCTTCGAGAACGCCTTTTTCTTTAAGGGCTGTTTGTAATCTTGTGAGGAAAGTGTTGACATTCTCAGGAGTTCTGGCCATTTTATGTTCTAATTGGTAGTGGGCAAACGATTCATATCCCAACATTTTGGCCAAAAATGCTCTGTACTTCAAAAAGTTGTTTAAAGTATTGATTTGTTCGTCAGAGGAGTTGTGTAAGGCGATCCAAATCTTCTTTCTTACAGCTTCAGAGGAGCAGTTGGTCAATATGGTATATGGAATGTGGCCTGCTAATGGCACTTGGACCCCGGACTTTTTAGAACTACCAAATCTATTTTGGTATGATTGGATTTCTTTTCTGAGGTTAGGTTCTATGGAGTTGAACTCTTCTTGGGTGAGCTCAGTCCAGTAGGACTTGAGATTATGAAGTTCATTATTGAAATGGGATCCTAATAAGGAGATCTCTTGGGTGATGGATACAAACTTATCACGAGTGTGGGGATCCATGTGAATACCTGAACGTTCGAAATCCTGTTTCAAATATTCACCCACCTGGATCTCTTCTGGAGTCAATACTTTGGTTAATTCGGAGTCGTCCAAAATGTCTCGGAGATGCTCATAAAGCTCCACATTAGTATTTAATTGGTTCATATACTCAAACATGATCTCATGAGTCTGTTGAGCAGCATTGACCCATTTGGAACTAGGGTGGGCCACTCTGATGAATTCGGCAACGTCGATCACTCGACACAAAATGTCACTTAGTTGATCCAACTTTCTGATATAACTACACCGACCTTCTTGACTATACTTGGCCTCCTTGATCATGGACAGAACCAACGATTTGGCTTGTTGAAGCGAATCTTTGGAGAATTCGATAAGTCCGTTCGGAGTGGACAAACATTCGTTACGGAACAATCCTGTTCTGGTGCCAAAAAGACGGTCTGAACCGGACTTGTTAAATGCTTGAAAGTACTTTTGATCATCAAAGATCTTTCTTAAATGGGTGGAGTGGGAATCTTCTGAAGAGTCAGCTCTTTTGGAAAGCCCATGCTTGATGTGGTGCTGGGGAGCTAGCTTATTGGCCCGGTAGAGGAAGGTTTCACTACGTAGGAGGGCCGGTGATACCTTCATGGTGGTGGTGGAGTAATAGGAAATTTGAGGAGTCACTCACGTGAAGTCAAAGATATGGATGGTGGTGGTGGTGGTAGTAGTGGTAGTGGTGGTTGTGAGTGAGAAAGAAGAAAGTTTGTGATAGTGCCGCGGTGGATGACTAGTGTAGTGTGCGTAGATAGTGAAGGAGTGGACGTAGGGTTAGCGAGGGGAGGGAGGGGAGAGAGTGTATGTTAGCGTGCGAATGTGCCAAATACGAGATGGCGTAGCGAGGCGGCGGGCTGATGCCAGTGAGTTGATTGGGGCGATTGGGGGCGGCCAGAGACTAGTGAAATAGTGGACTAGGTCGGTGATATCGGGCCACCGATAGTCTAAGGGGGTTTGAATTTCATCTGGGCTTATGCTAGCAGCTTAACTGTACACCTTAAACCTATAGATATTACACCTGGGCCAATTTGGTGCTTATCTCATGGGTGATCTGGTTCTCAGTACCTCGGTCACCAATTGTGGAGAACTGGTGAGATCAGCATATTATTTAGCAGATAATTTTCAGTAGATCCACGGCTGAACAGGATAAAGAGGTGACCGGCTGATCGATAAGGGAGAACAAGTTAACAGATCCATTGGAATTTTGCTATTGGGGCCATTGGGTGCAATTGCTGGTCACACTTGGCCAGAAAGCGTTATGGGTCAAAAGTTTCATGTTAATTGATTTGATAGTGATAAGGTAAAAAAATTGGTGAAAAATTGGGTTAAAGACCAACTAAGTTCATGGCTTTCACCATAATCTGCTTATCAGGCAATCTTTTAGTACTATGGTCGATCCTGGTAACCGTAAGTCCCGTATTCCATGATTTTCGTGGCTATTCATTTCAATCTGGTCACTGGTATATATTTAACTAGTCTGTTTTATACCCATTATTACTAAGCTTATCTCAATGTGGCTTCTACCACAATTGTCCCACATGCTCAAATACCCCAGTTTCCTGACTAATCTATTGTATGAGACAGATCCTGTCTGTTTATGGATTTTCTGGACGGTTCCTGTACTGGTCTTCTATATCTCTGGTATGTACACAAAACCCCAGTGCATGTTGCAACACTGAATATTGCAACCTCTCTCATAACTATCACTTAACGGTTGCAACTACTAATTCTGCTAACCATTAGTGTCGTAGTATACGGAGTATACGATGTAATTTAATTACAGGTACACCATAGACCACTAAATTGGTATACTAGAACCGTCAATTAGTTACTACTGGCAAAATCAGTCAATTAGTCTCGCTCTCCGGGGTTATTGGAGTCTCTGGTGAGAGACGAATCACGGTTCTTTTGATGGGCCGTGATATCTCATTGAGCCCCCATGGACTAGCAAATGAGGAGTCTTGGCCCTCCAAAGCCACTGTCTCTCGGCTCTCCGTGTAATTGGTCTCGCGTTCCGGTTCCTGGTACCGCGTAATGAGCTCACAGGTCTACTTTGTCTCACTTTGTTGCTTCGACTCCTTTGACAGAGTTCGCAACTAGCATTATTGACGATATTGGCGTACCAAGCACATGGTACTCCGACTGCACCGATCGTCAGCGTCCGTCATATTAAGGTTATTGGATACTTGGGTGGAGCAGACTATAGGGGTACAATTAATCCCGTCGTGGAACCGGACCTGTAACAGCCAGAAGTGACCCATAGTACCACTACAATGGCTAGCCTCTGGTCTAGTGATTGGCTCCAGCGATGACTCCTGGTGACTCGCGGTGCAGCACCTTTCTCCACCGTAACCACAGCGACCATCCTCGCTACACCTCCTACTAAACCACCACTATAGCACCACCACTATAACTCCGTAGAACCATTACCAACTATACATTTGTCTTGGCTTCTACAGACAATCTATCAATCTACATCTGACACAATCTGACATTCTCGTTTGTCTTGGTATTTGTCGCTTGATTGTCGCAGTCTCTCCCAGCTATTGTCTCAGACCCCTTCACGTACTTCAATACTGCAGCTTGTTGCTACAGTGTGTGCCTGGACATTGTCAGATTGCCTTGTCCTGTCTTGTCTTGTCAAGTCTGATGTCATTTCTAGTGGGACAAAACATTAATAGTGGACAATAAATCGCACCACTATAAAAAATAAAAAAAGACCCTCCTCTCGCTATTTTCACTATTTTCTACTAATTTCGCCTCGATCTCACTACTCGGCCCGCGCCCTGCTTCCCTCCTACTCCTCGTACACTCCTCGCCGTTCCTCGCGGTTCCTCCCTCCTTCCGTCGCACCATCCGCTGCCGCCCACCACCACTTCCCACTACCACCTCCTCCCGCACAATCGTGGCACCGCCAATTTAATCAACATCGTGTTACTTCTCTACACTCTCATCTTATCCATACAATCAATAGTCCTTTTTTTGTCTGTTGCCAGTCAGCTCTAGTGGGAACATCGTGATACTTTTGCCTTGATCCATTCCGTCCTTCCTCCACTGTGCTACCACCGTCCAGCCAGCCAGATCATCAAAACTATACACACTAAGGCTTTCACTCCCTCCCTATAAACAACCTCAGGTGATAAACTGGCCCTCTCCAGCATTTAAACCCTGTTTCCATTTTACTCCATTACGTTGATCGTTTGATCTTTTGATCCCTCTGATCGCCTGATTCACCGTCTTCATTGGCTCGTTGTTTCATTCAGCTTCTCTGGCCCCCTTCTAGTGTGTTTTTCTTTCTCCCCGCCTGAACCCAGAGCCGCCCTGATTCAACCAACCATCTCCAATTCTACCAATCTTGTTTTGATACATTGATTTCATATCACCAATAGATCCCAAAATGTCAAATTCAGCTAAAAAACGAACAGCCAGTGACTATCAGTTTGGTACCAGAATCGGTGAAGGTTCTTACTCCACTGTTTTCTCGGCCATGGATGTCCATAACAAACAAACTTACGCCATAAAAGTCCTTTCCAAGAGACACATTGTCAAAGAAGACAAAATCAAATACGTCAACATCGAAAAAACAACCTTGCATAGATTGGGACTCCAACACCCGGGAATTGTTCAATTGTATTATACTTTTCAAGATGAGAATAGTTTATTCTTTGTTCTTGATTTCGCCGAATATGGTGAACTTCTTTCCATCATTCGTAAGTTTGGTTCTTTATCTGAACAAGTATCCAAATTCTACATGTGTCAAATCGTGGACGCCGTACAATTCATCCATCTGAAGGGAGTTATCCATCGTGATTTAAAACCTGAAAATATCTTGGTGGGTCATGATTTCAATTTGAAAATTACCGATTTCGGTGCAGCAAAATTGTTAGGTAATACTGATGATAGTGGTGATGAAAAAATTGATTATAAAGGTGTTGAACCTAATGATGAAGCTGATCGTAAAGGTTCTTTTGTGGGTACTGCCGAATATGTTGCACCAGAATTATTAAAATATAATGTAAGTGGATTTGAATCTGATGTTTGGGCAATGGCATGTATTTTGTACCAATTTTTCCATGGAAATCCTCCTTTTAAAGGTGCCACTGAATATCTTACTTTTGAAAAAATCATTAATGTGGAATATACTTACAGACAAAAGTTACCTAATGATGTTACTCAAATAATAGATCTGATTTTAATTTCTGAACCAAATCAAAGATTGACCATTCCTCAAATAAAATCTTCCCATTGGTTCCAAGAAGTCCCTTGGGAAGATCAAAACTATATCTGGGGTAGAAAAGTCCCAAGATTTGAACCTTATGGTGGAACTGGAGGTCCATCATCTGGTTTCATGCCAGGTTTAAAAACAGGTTCAAATAGAGATATGAAACAATCCAATTCTTATCATCAATTACATTCTCAAATACAACTGTCTGATTACAACCTTGTTCCATTTGGTGCAAAACCATCATTCCAACCTGCCAATAAATTAAAGAAATCATACATGCCAGCTCCTCCTCCTCCACAACAACAAATGCCAACCAACCAAACATCTCCACCAAAGGTTGTTAACCTGTACCAAAATAGATTCGGACCTACCACCCCACAACAGCAACAGCAGTACTTCCCACCACAACCACAAGGTCCACCAGTTGGTGGTGCCCCAATGCAACAAAGTCCACGTCCTCCTCAAGGTCAAACTCCTCCAGTTCCAGGTCCAATTCACCAAGGTCCTCCAGGAACTGTTCCTCTTCCTTATAACAATGGAGCACAAGGAGGACCACATCAAGGAGCTCCAGGTACTCCAGGATCAGGGGCCCCACCTCCAAATGGTCGTTCTCCAGAGTCTCCTGGAAGAGTTCCTAAATACACCAACTTACGTACAAAGACAGCATTTAACAATTCCAATGGTGCCCACCCATCTACCCCGCCAGTTGGACAACCACCATTTGTACCAGGTCCACCATTAAAGGGAAGAAAACCATCAACTGGTAACGTTCCAGCGTACAGAACTGGTCTAAGTGCTGGTCCTAATGGTCTTCCACCTCCATCACCACATCAGCAACAACAACAGCAACAAGCACAATCTCAACCACCACATTCAAGTGTTCCACATGCTGCTGCGGCCGCTGCTGCTGCTGGCAAGCAACAGCCTCCGCCATTAAAAGGCTCACCTACCTTGAATCAACAAGGATATAATAACCGAATTGTAAAATCACCTACCTTGAATTCTGGAAGTTTCCCTAAAGTGGACACTCCAACATCATCAAATTCAGCATCCCGTTCTCCACCTAAACCAGAACCAGTTAAGACAGCTAAAGATGACATAAAGACTGAAAAAATCAAGGATGCATTAGAAAATACTATTATGTTCCTGGAGATTATCAGTATTCTTGAAAAAGATGAAAAGATCTTGAAAATGGATATTGTCTACAAGCTGTTCTTGAGTAATAACATTATTAGAAGATCTAAAAATGATATTTTAGATGATGCGGCTATTGATCAATTAATTCATACTTATCTGGCTCAATTAAAGAGAAATAATGTTCCAGTGGTTACAGTTATTACCGATCTGGCTAGAGTCTTTTTCATTGATGGATCACTTAATGTGATTTTAGTTGATTTAAAAGCCAATCAAGGAGGTGATTATCTGATGTATGATTATGAATTTGAATCATTAGCCACTGACTCTGATGGAAATACTATAGATGATACCGATGAAGTCTATGGGTATCTTATTTTAGAATTGATTAAAGAAGGAGGAGATTTGATCTTTTTAAAGAGAATCTCTCCTATGGATAGATTATCATTAACAGATTCTGTTAAAGTGGTAGATAGCAAGAAAAAAGAAGTTAAGCTTGGAGAAAATTTCGGATGGATCGAATGTTTATTAATGGCCAAAGATATGATGTCTAAACCAAAACCAAAGTCAAAGCCAACTCCTACACCAAAGGAAGAAGAACCAAAACCACCAAAACAAACTAAGAAAAAGGTAAAGGCTTCTACCAAAAAGGTTAAACGGAGTGTATCAAATGCTAAACTGGATGCCTCATCTTTCGGAGAAAAGAAAGGATTTGCTTATGCTGCTGCAGCTGCTGCTCATAAGTGAAGAGGCTTTTTAGAACGATCCATTCTTGGGTTTATTTTTTATTATTCTTTCCTTGCTCCAAAACACAGCTTATCTTGACATTTAAAAATAATGGTAACATACCATTAACCAGATGATTATTTAGATGGGCTTTAAAAAAAATTGCCCACTGCATCATGACATTAAAACAAGCTTACAATGAACGAAGTGAGTCATTCGTTCGTTAGATATGTAGTATAAGTACCAAAATTAACAATAAACAAAGTAACACTAGTGATAAATAATAAGAAACAAATGTAATTGTTGCACAACATTGTAAGGTACTCTTTTGTACGAGTATTTAGGGTTATGGATCTATAAAAGTCAGACCTTATTCTTTTGGATAGACGATATACTTAATTTTGGACCATATCATAAACCAGAAACTCTATGAAAGAGCCAATTGCAAGGATTTCGAATTATTCTGGGGTATATCACTCCACATTTCAATAACTATTCATCAATTGTTAATTGAGTTGTGTTGCAACCTATACCTATAATTTTGCACCCAGTATAAAGATAATCCCATCTACACCTACAATTGGCTCTACAATTGATGCTACAATTGCTTGTCTACTGCTTTGAAATATTAATATGCATTTCGTTTCTCTTTATATCGTTATTTTAGACTAATTACAGGAATTGGCTATTATAGCCAAAAGTATCATTGTGTGGAGGATGCGACTAATTGGGTAGGCAGTTCTGGTAAAAGTGACTGGTAGCAATCAGCAATCAAGGACATAATTGACCGTTAAAGTCAGTTTCCATCATCAGTTGCTCCCCTTCTAACTTCATCAACCTCCCAACTCAAAGGAACTGGATTTTTCCACAGTTTCAGCCATCACTTGATCTGCTTGATGTCCTTCAACCAGTCCTTGTAGTAGCACCTATCGTTCATCACCTTGACCGTTTGCTCCCTAATAATGGTCTCAACGGTCTCTTCGTTGCGGACCCATCTCTCTACAGCATCCACAACCGCAGTCCGGTCCTCCACTGCTGCCTTCTTGTTCCTCACAGCATATGGATCGATTCTAAGGTTAACATCTTCACTATCACCTGCTTGACCAACTTGAGGCACTTCCACCTGCGACAGCCTCATTTTCGCAGCCTGGTCTCCACAGTACTGGATCAATTTGGACCGCGCGTTCCATTGAGGCACGATGGTGTTGGTGAAATACAGATCACACGCTTGGTTGCCCTTAAGTTCGTTAACATGTTCTCGTATGGTATCGTCGGTGGCGACTCGGGAGAGCCTCAAAAAGGCCTTGATCCGCTGGGGAGAAACACAGCTCTCGGGCGTAAGGAGGTGCTCGGGAACCTCGGGGTCGGGAACTGTCAATTGGCTGGATTTGGTGAATAAACTCATTGGTTGTTACCCCAGATAGTGCCAGCCAAAGCTGTTGTACCAGAGCGCATGGTTGGATCTGGTCACATGGTTGATCACGTGATCAGTGCATCATGTCAAAACCGAAAAATGAATGATGGGGCGCTGACGTAATCGGTTGCTTCGCTTCGCTGCGGCGGTTTCGAGATGGGTCACGCGACTCTATGTCACGTGCACCCATGTCTATATCACATAAGCTCCAGGTATCGCCAGATAATCCACCAACTACAACCATGTCCGAAACAGCATTCCAATATGCATTTACCACGGCGCTAATAGCGTTCCTCCGCAGCCCTGTACGGGAGCTTGCCGACGCCGATGTCTTGGACTCCCCCGAACTTTCCCAAGCCCGTGCCGCCGCCGCAGATCAACTTGAACAAGCGGCAAAAGTCGACTTTGCTGGCCTTAGTGATGATCCAATGATCCTTAGAATCAACAGGGCACTTTATCGTCCTGACCATACAAAATTCGAGCTTACCGGCCATGTCACTACCGACGAATTAATTGGTAAGGTGGAACTGGGGTTGACTGATCCTTCTAGATGGATCTCTAATGGATTATCATTACAAGGTAGATCGACCCAATTACTTCAAGTTCTTCATAGATCGGCCCTTATTTTGGCCAACGAGGTATCTACCAATTGGTATCATGTGGTGGAGAGTGCTATTAATGATAGTAATGGTGGTGGAAATAAGCTTTATGATTTATTTAAATCTACTTTGCTTACTCAAGTAGAAATGTTCACACTTGAAGATCATCCAGATAAGGCCAAGGTGGTTTATAAATTAAGAGAACATGGTAATAACCTTATGTCTAATCTGGCTCATGCTCAAGCTATCCAAATTTATACTGAAGCCATCTATGCTGTCAATTATGATACTTTAAGCAATCTCAGTCAACTCTATACCAATAGAGCCATTGCATACATTGGACTTAATTGTTTCAGAGAAGCCATCACCGATCTTAATCAGGCTTTGAAATATGAACGTAGTTTCACCCCTGCATGGGCCCAATTAGGTTATTGTCACCTTTATATGGGTACCAGTTTAACTGCTTTACAAAGTTATTTAATGGCATTGAGGTGCCTGGCAGGTGAGGTGCTTCCACAAGATTTTGATGGTCTGAAATCTATAGAAGAATATAAAAGTGAAAGAGTTAAAGCCATTTTGCCTCAATTTGTTCAAAGACTTTGTCAATCCATTTCTCTTACTGAAAAGAGAGCTTATCAACAAGGAGAAAATCTGGATACTATTAGAAGTATTGTTAGTGATGTGCGAAGAATTCTTGCCATGTTAAGATCTCAAGCTTCAGAATCAGACATGGAATATTTTACTTTTTATCCAAATATCAGAGACACTATGTTCAGAACCATTTCAGAAAGAATGAATAGAAGTAACCCAGGTATTTTAACTCCTGAAGTCGCTCAAAACATGTTGGCATCCAATGGAACTGAAGCTATTGCCATTAGTGCTCCTAGAGATCCTCCATTCTATCCATCCAGAAGAAACGGTACCGAACCAGCTGCTCCAACTGGTGGAATAAGACAAGAAAATGATGATGGTGCTGGTATAACTGGTACCGATAGACCACATCGTCCAGAACGTGGACCAAGTGGAATTCGGGAATTCCTTAATGATTTCGGTGACTTGATTGAAGGCCGTGCTCCCGGAGGAACTCCAACCACCACTACTACCACTGCTGAAGCCAATGGAACTACTACTGCTGGTGCTGGTGGTTCTGGTGTAACGGTATCTCCAATTCTTCCACCAATTAACGAACAAGAAAGAAGTGACAATCCACTTAGAGATGTTCTCAGAGGAGTTCTTCCAGATGGTTTAAGTAACATTATCTCACAATTCACCAACGGACAAGCCAATAGAATATTTGTTAATGGCAGAGAAATGGGCGATACAGGAAGAGCCAATGAAAGTCTGGAAAGATCTAGTCAAAGACCAACTAGAGAAAGAGAAGAGTCCAGAGAAGACCAAGATATGGATGTGCCAGATTTAGACTAAACATCCATTATCCACATTCCACATTCCACCACCAACGTTTCCCTTTAACGAGTTTTGATGAAAAAAAGACCCACTACCTTACCCCAATTGGAACTCTACACCATTTAAAGAAATAAATAACACTACCAGACACCGATATGAAATAGTGTCTTTGGGTGCAATTGCAAGTAGCAGATACAGTCTATGCCAATTGGTCAATATTATTAATATTTATCAAATCTGCTACAATGCAATAGTCGATCATTTCACCACGGTGACAGTCGCTTTCCATGATCCGTGGCCTAGTTTGGGTTTCCAGTACCATAGTTTATATAGTAATGAGGTTAATAATAGACTATTACATGAACCACCACACCACCATAACGACAACAAAAATGACAAGAAACTATCAACAAGTTAGTCTATGAAGTCTACTGAGAATCTACCAATGAATCCGTTTAGTTGATCCATTTACATTTGTTGTTTCGTTTCAATGTATATTAATAAAACAGGCTAACCTACTATAGAACAATTATCGATGCAGAGAATCTATTTCTTTTCCTTCTTTTCCTTCTTTTCTTTCTTGTCTTTCTTTTCCTTCTTCTCCTTCTTTTCCTTCTTTTCCTTCTTCTCCTTCTTTTCCTTCTTGGACTTCTTTTCTTTCTTGGAATCTTCTTCTTCTTCATCGTCTTCTTCTCTCTTTCTCTTCTTATCCTTCTTTTCTTTCTTTTCCTTCTTTTCCTTCTTTTCATCAACTTCTTCAGTTTCAGATTCATCATCGGAATCAATGGCAGCATCAGCATCGGCATTGTAAGCACGAGCTTCGGTTATTTCAACCTTTGGTTGGTCTCTAACAACCTTGGAAGTGGTTCTTAAATCACGGCCTTCTAAAGTACTTAATCTGGATTCAACCTTGGCTCTAACTTCTAAACCGAAATCACCGGAATCATCACGGTCTTCAGCTAAAGAGTCATATCTTAAAGCAACAGCAGCCTTGGCAGCTAAAACTCTGGCAATCTTACCCTTGTTCTTACCAGAAGCTTGACCCACTAAAGAAGCATGGTATAATAAACCATATTTAGGAGTATCATGCTTGGTCTTTAAAGCTCTGAAAAGGGCCTTTTCAGCACCTAAGATTTGAATGGTAGAAGCTGGAGCCTTAGCTAAAGAAGTTAAAGAACCGGCATGAGCAATTAATCTGGCACCAACTAATTCACCAACTAAAGCAGTCAAGTTTGGAGCAATAGCCTTCATTCTAGAGTTTAAGTAGTTAGATAATTTTTCTCTGTAAGCAGCAAATTCCACAATTTGTTCAGCTAAAGCCTTAATGTTATCTAAATCAATGGCGGTGATTTCAGTACCCATAGAAACTTCGGCAGCAGCCTTAACTCTTTCTTCATGTTCTTCAGGTAAAATTTCACTTAAATCAGTATCAGCAGCATTAGATCTAATACCCATGACCAAGATGATTCTGGCGTAAGCAACAGAATCAACAATAATCTTGGCCAATTCAGGGAAATGCCAACCGTACCATTCCTTACATCTCATGGCGTAAGTGTTTAATTCTTTATCTAAATCATCCAATAAAGCAATGGCTTGAACAATCATAGTATCCACTTTATCAGCAGAAAATTTCAACTTATGACGACCAATGGAATGAGCCAAACCAAGAGACATTTGCTTAATGATAGAATCATCTAAACCTGGTAATAATTCAGGTAAGAATTCTTTAATGGCTCTATGTAAATCAAGAGAGGCAGCATCAGAAACAACAGAAAAGTTAAGACCTAATTTGTTGATGGCATTACCTAATTTGGCTTCAGAAACAACTAAAGTGGCCTTCTTGTCGGACTTGACGTCTTCCAACAACTTCTTCAAGTTATCACTGACTCTACCTTCAATAACAGCATTAGCTTCTTCTAAAGCAGTAGCTGCTGATTGAAACTTTTCAAAACGATGAACCTTGAAAGCTTGAGTGATTTTTTCAACGGTGTTTAAATCATCGATCAAAGAAGTGGACTTGTGGATCTTCTTGTCGGATGACTTCAATAAAGCATAACCCGCAGAGGTTTCCGTTAAAATGTAGGCCATTTTTGATAGGGTTTGGAGGGTTTTAGGATTACTGAAGCTTGGGAAGAATTGAAAAATTGAGGTGATGAGGTGAGAAATTTTCGAGGTCACGTGGAGAGATGCCTGTCAGAGGTTAGTGAGATGAGATAAGATCACAAATACAAACTAATCCCACTGGAACAGTGGGGTTAGTGGGAGAGTTCACTAGTCGAGTTGACATACAATTACAGTGAAAGTTTGTATGTTAATATGTTAATATATCCATAATACTATGTTGTTATGTTGGTATGTTAGACTTGATAGTGGAGAATGTAGACTGGTGGTTGTGTAGTGTGGGGATTCCTTTACTTCTACTGCATCTACTGCTTCTGTTGCTTCTCCTTCTTTTCCTTATTCTACTGTTTCTACTGTTTCTTTTAATTGGTCTGCCTACTATTTACATCTACTATTTACTGTCTATTTCTATTACTGTATTTGTATATACTGCATAGTGCGAGTATTACGATGATATTAGAGGTTAAGGTAAAGGAGAATTGGGGTTGGTGATTGGCTTGGGTAGAAGGGTGGACTAGTGGGTGGAGAGGAGTGGACTGGTTCCGGGTCTCCGGTGGGCCCCGAGATGTCTTTAGTGTCTTAATTGTAGGACTGTTGGTGTCTTGTGGTCTGGTTAGGGTGGGGTACAGCCATGTGCAGGACGTGAAGAGATGAGAAGGAAGAGAGAGCAGTAATAAAGCAGTATAAAGGGAGTTATTGCAAAAGGGGGCAATAAGAGGTTTCGGGGCTCAGTGGTGAAGGTCTATTTTTCTTTGGTGGGACTTTTCTGGAGATTTTAATGGGGTAGTTTTGCTTAGTTGTATATTACGTAATCAATAGTGATGAAGGAGAAGCTATTGGTACTAAATGGTCAAGACTAGGACAGTTTGCAATTCAAAATTACTCAATTTGTTCATCTACTTCAATTGGGACAATTTTAGGCTATTTCGGATACAAGTCCAAAATTTTCAAATTTTTCAAGAAAATTAAAATTGTAGATATCTCACAAACACTGTCTTATTCACAGAAATGTTGCATTTATATGAATATATTTACTTCTATCGATGCTTAAAATAAACAGCTTAGATTATTTATATTTCTTCTATTAAATCGACTCTGGGATAATTGCAGATAAATCTATCAAAAATAAATATAGTCGAAATGTTCAGAGAGGTCAATATGGTTAGTGCTTATAATTATATATACCACGGCCAATATCTTGCGTTTAAGGTATTGTCATTCTATCAATAATTGAACAAGTATCAAAGCCGTCCTGATAAATCATTATGTGAACTATCTACTGAAGTATTGATAGGTATTATAGAAATTAATAATATTTGCACCCAATCATACACACAAAACCCACACAATTCAACACAAGTCCCAAATAAAATACATATCCCCAAAAATATCACCCTTCTACTAAAATAATTTCACTTCTACATACTAGCTCTTTAATTGTTACACAACCGTGAAATACCCACTCATAACTACCCAAACCCAACCCTACCATTACCAATCACTACCATTGCCTATCAACTGATTGCACCACTGATTACACCACTGTTTCACCCACAACCACCAATTTCTCTTCCACTACACACCATCACCCCACTACTCATTCCTTCCGCTTCCATCTCGTTATTTTCCACTTTTCCACTCTACCCTTCTCCACATCAACTCTCATCTCCATCGCACCAACCCACTTGTCCCGCGCGCATGTATTTGTATTTGATCCCATCGGACGCGTATCACATCTCCACTATCACCACATATAACCACCAGCATGGACAAGAGACCGCTAGGATCACCAACATCCAAGGATCCCAAGCGGAACAAGGCCCACACGGTGGCCTCAGAATCCATCAAACCATCCCGGAAACCCCATAAAACCACCTATTTCTTTGGTCCTGTCAATAACCTTACCAGATCTACAGTAGCACCAGCATCAGGACCAGATAGAAGGGAGAAAACACCCAAACAGGAGGAAGATATTCGTCCAGTTCATCCCAGTTCCGATGATAAACGCCAGATCATCAACGATATTCTTGCTCACCAAAGCTCAGATGACAGTTTTGAAGGTATAAGGTGGAGAGCCAGCCCCACAAGAGCTACCAGTAGTAGCGTTAAAGATAGAATTCCATCATCTCCATTAAAGAACAACATAACATCTCCACCAGTGACGATCCAAAGACAATCGCTTGAGGTCGTGAATCCGGTGCTTTCCAAGTATGGCAGCGATTTCCACAATATATTATCCCAGAATACCCCATCTTTGAACCGGACTTTCTCTGACACGTCTTCTGCCGAGACTTCAAACAAACGAAAGCTATACCAGCGGTCTCCTACGTTACCTAGAGCCAAATCTAGCGGTCTAGATGCTTTAATACGAGCCGATACCAAAAAAACTAAGAATACTCTAAGCAGTTGGATGGACAGATTTGAGTCCGATCTGATTGAAAAGAAGCCAGAAAGACCCGAAAGTGAAGGGTTTACAGACGAGATCTCGGAAGATCCGTTCTCGGACGATGATTCAGAAGTATTTGCTGCCTTAGCTACCCAAAAAGCTGTTGAAATAGATCCAATTACCAAGAGCCAGTCCAGTTACATACCATCCACAGATCCACTGAAGAAGACAGTTACATTTGAAGAGAAGAAGGACACAGAGGAGTTAGTGGTGAAGGTCACAGAAAAAGAAATAGAACCTTCTCCTATCAACGTATCCACTCCTATTAGCGATTCTGATGATCCGTTTTCTGACGATGACTCTGAGCTTGTGCAAATAATGGCACCAAAACCTTCAGAAGTCACAGAAGTACCTCTGACAGCATCTCAGGCTCCAAATATCATACCTGCTAAAGAACCATATCTTCACAGACAAACAGAGACATCTACACAACTAAAGAGGGATGCTGTTCACGCTACGTCCTTCCAAAAGAGCATACAAAAATTCGAAGAATTACAGTTAAATAAAACTGACTACCAGGAGAAAGAGGAAACAGCCCAGCTTTCCTTCGAGCGGTCAGATCTTCGTAGATACCAGATTAAAGGAATCAAAGAAAATATTTATGGAGGCTCTAAAAGACAGCTTATTATGGAAGTTGCAAATTCAGCATTAGAAATTCAGAAACTCATTATTAGAGGTGAGTATACTGAACTAGACTACGAAATTAATGACATCATACACATCATAATCACCAACCCACAGGCACCAAAGCTCATTGACGATACCAATAACCTTTTAATTTGGAACCCAGATACTCTTATTTCAGCCACTGCCATATCCCAACAATTATCTTGTCCCAGAAAAGTGGTCTTGACAAACAGATTAAAATTTCCAGGTGAGCTGTCTTTGCCATTGATCATTGGTGAAATAATTCACCGTATTTTCCAGGCTTGTTTTACCACCAATGAATATTCTATGAAGTACATGTTGGAGCTCACTGACCAATTTATACAAGAAGACCTTTTAAATATTCTCAGTGTTGGCCCAGAAGTCAAACAAGTAAAGGACGAGATTATCAAACAACTTCCATACTTGCTCAAATGGTTCGATACCTATTATCGCCAGCCATTGTCTGTCAAAAACGTCATAGACTCCGGGTTCAAGGATAAGGTCAAATTTGCAGTCAGTGAAGTTCTTGATATCGAAGAAAATATCTGGTCTCCAATGTATGGGGTCAAGGGTATGGTCGATGCCAGTTTGGAGGTCAAAATGAAGAACGAAACACTTAATGGATCATTTTTAATGCCTATGGAAATTAAGACAGGTAGAGAACATATTACACACCAAGCACAAGCATCATTATATGCTTTATTGTACAAAGATAGGTATGAAATGGATATTAATTCATTTCTTTTGGTATATACCAAAGAAGGTGTAACCAAGAAATGTGATATTTCAAAGCAGGACTTGAAGTCATTGATTAATTTAAGAAACAGAATGACCAAATATTTTAAAGGACATACCAGAGAATTACCTCCATTACTCAAAAGAACCATGTGTGATTTTTGCCCGGTCCAAGAAGCTTGTATGACAGTTAACAAGCTTGATGAAGAAGGTACTGCTGAGGATAGTGGAATTCCTCCAGAGATGTACCATCAAATCACTGACCATTTAAATGGAAAAGCTCAATACAAAGAGTTTTATGATTACTGGGACCAGCTACTCACTCATGAAGAAAGTATCCTGAGAAAGGCATTGAAGTATCTTTGGGTACATACAGCAAAGGAAAGAGAAAAACAAGAGGGAATGGCCATTGGTGATCTTATTATAACCAACGTGGAAGATAAACCACTTGAAGGAAGATACTACTATACTTTAACCAGACCAAGAGGAGACTGGACTGGAAGCAAGATCGTAAAGTATGATAGAATCATTATTAGTGACGAAAAAGGTCATTTCAATTTATCTGGTGGGACCGTTATATCTATGACCAATGATACAATTATTGTGTCTACTGGAAGAAGAGTCCACACTACCGATTTAGAGTTAAAAGGAAGTCAATTGGGTTCACCACACCGTGATCAAATCTATAAAAGTGCTTTGAGAAATCAAATTAAATATGATTCGACTACCACCTATAGAATAGATAAAGATGAGTTTTTTGAAGGTATGGGTTTAGCAAGATACAACATTCTCAATTTATTTCTCAAGAATGGAGATGAGAAGAGAAGAAGACTTATTGTGGACTTAGAAGCTCCTAAATTTTCCAAAAAACCATTGAAGTATAAAGCTGATCCTTCCAAATTTAACCCTGATCAAATCAAAGCTTTCGAAAAGGTGTTAACCACTCAAGACTATTCTTTAATTTTGGGTATGCCTGGTACAGGTAAAACTACTGTAATTGCCCAGTTAATTGCCTATCTTGTTGAGAATGAGAAAACAGTTCTTTTAGCTTCTTATACCCATTCAGCAGTTGATAATATTTTAATTAAACTCAAGTCATATGGACTTGATTTCCTTAGAATTGGGTTCCAGCCTAGAGTGCATCCAGAAATCCAACCATATGTTCCAGGCTCCAAAATTGAAACCTATATGGACTTTTGTGATACCTACTTAACTCCTCCAATTATGGCATCAACCTGTCTTGGTATTGGTGATGTTGCTTTCAATCTCCGTCCAAGCTTTGATTATTGTATCATTGATGAAGCTTCACAAGTCTCAATGCCTATCAGTTTGGGACCATTGAGATTCTGTGAAAAGTTTGTATTGGTTGGTGACCACTTACAATTACCCCCATTGGTTCAGCACAACAGTCCTCAAGTGAAAAGTGGATTGTCCAGATCTCTTTTTAAGATATTGGCTGAAGAACATCCTGAAAGTATGGTGGAATTGACCTATCAGTACCGTATGTGTTATGAGATCATGCAACTCTCAAATATTTTGGTGTATCAAAACCGGTTGAAATGTGGTTCTGAAGAAGTTGCAAATCAAAGCTTGAAAATTCCTTCACCAGAGAAACTTGATGCATATATACAAGAACCAAATGCTGAGTTCTGGCTCCATAATATATTGAAAGAGGAAAACAAGGTGCTCTTTTTGAACCATGATGCTCTTCCAGCATACGAAAGAAGTATTGGTGAAAGAACGGATAATGTTATTGAAGCTGAACTTATAAGACAAACAGTTGAAGGATTGACTGCTTGTGGAGTGAGTGAGTCTAGCATTGGGGTAATGTCATTCAACAGGGCTCAATTGAGATTATTGAACAGGAAGCTTCACGATAAGAAAGATGTTGAAATTTTGACTGCTGACCAGTATCAAGGAAGAGACAAGGATTGTATCATCATTTCCTTGGTCAGATCTAATAGAGAAAAGAAAGCAGGAGATTTAGTTCAAGAATGGAGAAGAATTAACGTGGCAATCACCAGAGCCAAGTCGAAGCTTATTATACTTGGATCCAAATCAACACTTTCATCTGCTGATAGTATTCGAACATTTATTGATCTTTTACAGGACAGAGGATGGATCTACAACTTGAAACCTAAAGCTGACCTGGTATATTATTTCCCAATGGTGCCAACGCA
Source organism: Suhomyces anneliseae (assembly GCA_030568535.1). Taxonomy (NCBI): domain Eukaryota; kingdom Fungi; phylum Ascomycota; class Pichiomycetes; order Serinales; family Debaryomycetaceae; genus Suhomyces; species Suhomyces anneliseae. Next base: position 162,580 of record JAJMGB010000030.1, read on the forward strand.
GGTAAACCAGGGAACAGAAGCAAAGAGGTTAATTGAAAAGAATGATGTAGTGAGAGATATTGTGAATGATATGAAAGGATCTTCATAGGAGGTGAAAAATAGGAAACAATTCCAACAAATAATTCGAAAAGTATCTGAATGATTGATACTAATCTTAAATTTAGCGATTGAAATGATCGTAACGACATTACGAAATAAAATAGTATATTTGCATTGGTGGATCACCGAAAAGAATTAAAAATTATTACATTTATAGAAATTAAATAAGATGCATATTTTACAATAGGAATCAGGTAGTAACGGTTGGGTTAGCTTGTAAGTACTTTATGTTGAGATATTAGATAATGCACTATTTTTTTGCACCCAAATCTGTTTCCATACACCCAAACAGGAGCTGTTCTGTTTTGCAGTAATTAATCAAAACTTTATATCACCAAACTCATGAATATTCTACAAATGACTTCTATGCTTCAGGGTTTATTTGATTCACCTATTTACCTATTAATTTTATGGGTATGGCACCGAAACTCTAGACCAGCTAATTCACCATATTTGTGTGCCTTGTATCAAATAGCAAAGAATCTGAACTCAAAGTCAACATTACCAAGATTGATTTCATAACCATTAAATCCGATTCTGAACCGTTGATTCTGACGTTGTTCATTTGGGTTATTTCTATTTCTTACTCTTCTCATTTGATTGAAGAAATTATGAAGAAAGAACCCTCCAATGAAGAGCAAGGTCATTCCAATGGTTATATAGTCGGCAATGGTATTTTCAAGGTAAACATCATCATCGTAATCCTGGCCCTCATGATGAGCAGTAGCTCTGTCCCTTTGAATATCTCTGTTTTCTTCTCTGACTTGAGGGGCCGGTTCAGGAGTTTCTTTCCTTATCTTTTTAAATGCCTTCAACCATCCACCACTTTCTTCATTAGAATGAGTTTTCTTGCTGAACAAATACTTTAATCTCAATCTTAAAAGGGCCCAGTGAATTGGTATTTTGTAACTTAAACTGACATCTGGGTCACCTTCTACTTTATATTGCATACTCAAATCATAGTATCTTTTGGCTAAGAAATAGTCCACAGTATTGTTCAGAGTTCCCAAACCATATTCATACATATGACCGAGTTTAAATGAGGCATGGGATGAAATCTGTTTGGTTGCCTTTTGATAGTATTGGAATGCTTTAGTATAATCAGGTTCTAAAGCATTTTCAATTCCATCAAGGTATAAATCACCCAATAAAATTATTGAATCAATATCTTTTTGACTAGAAGACCTTTCAAGGTACTTAATGGCTGCTCTAATTCTATCTTTATCGAATGTTTTCAAATCGCCGTATGGTATGAGTGTTTGAAGTTGGTAGAGAAGATGTGCAGTGGAAACCTGGGCATTTTCTAATCCTTGTTCTGCTGCCATTGAATAACCAATTAAAGCATTTTGGAAGTTACCACTGACAAATTCATCAAATGCATATTTTAAATGAGGTACAAATAACAGTTCCATCAGTTCAATAAACATCTTGTAATAAAGAGTGGTTGTTTGGGTATCAAACCTCTTTTCAGGATCCACAAAGCTTTGTAACCCAGACTCAGCAAAATCTGCATAATAATACCATGCTTCCAAAACTCTACTATGTGCTGAGTTGAGTATACTTGTACAAATTTGCTGGGCATGACCTCCAGCCACAGGATCTTGATTTGGACTTATTCTTATAAGAAATTTAGCAAGGTACAAGTTTGCCTTAGCAGACCCATTTTGAATTGCCAGAACGTAATTTTCTATCACTTCTGTTTCATTAATAACTTTCCCAATTAATCCAAATTCTTTCATTTGCCCCAAATCAGCATATGAAAGACCATGTGGCTTGATAGCAATGGCTATTTCATGGAGTTTCTTGGCTAGTCTGTAATTTTGCTCGGTACCAAAACCTTTATATGTCATATGACCCAATCTTGCGTAGCACAGACTGAGAAAGGTTCTATCTATTTTATCAATCTTCAGGAACTGCTTGACACCATATTTACGATCTCCAACTTGTACACACTCTTCGAAATATTCATGGGCTTTGGTTCTATTCGCAGGAATGAAAATGTCTCCTTCATAGTATTTCATCGCAGTATAGTATAAGTTCACAAACTCATGATCATCATTATCGTAGTTAAATTCTTCAAAGCTCCTAATGGTTTCAGAATAAAACTTTACGATGGAATTGATGGAATTACGGGATTCACTCAATTTTTCACCATAAATACCTCCATTAAAATCACATACTTTAATATCATGACTGATTTTAGTTTCTTGAATATGTTCCTCTAATTGAGGTAATTTTTTGATTCCAATATTAGCCAAACGAGAATAATAATGGAGGGATAATTCGTAGTTTTTTGGTACTCCTATACCATTGTAGTGTCTGTATGCAAGGGCGAGGATCGAATTAGTGTCTCCATTTTCCATTCCAAGATTGTAATATAAATTGGCTTTAATTTGGTCTACTTTCACTTCCCCAAACAATCCTGATGCATAGATGTAACCTAACATGAAATATGCATGTCCATTACCTTGAATTGATACTGCCTTATGGTATAATTCAATCGATTTTTGATAGTCTGGCGTCACAGAATAATTTCCAAATATGTACATATCTGCAAGCGTTATAATGGCATCTATATGGTTATGGGAAGCTGCTTTTTCAAGAAGTGGAATCACTGATTTAGTGATAACTTCTGGAACTGGGGCTTTAGCAGTAAGCGGGGTACGCTCATAATCTTTGATGGTGGAATTGTATTGAGGAATATCAAAGGATCCCAGTGATATGACGTCTTCAAGTCGTTTGTTCCTTGGACGTGGTGGTATAGTATCTATAAGTTCCATGGCACTTTCATATGCATCGGACGGACTTCCTCGCGAGGCACGTTTAAAGTTTAACCTATCGGCATAATCTTTAGGAAGCTTGGATCCTTTGGATCTTTTGTGTTTAACGCCATTGGGTTGATTTGAAGTTGGATTGGTATTGTCAATGATCTGTGCAGCAGAATTGGATTCGTGTATCAGGTTTGAAACATGTCCAGGGTCGGAATTGGATGCAGAGTCGGACGCTGATTGAGCAAGCGTCACAAGAACTGACACAACACTGAGGGTTGTGAGGATTCTCATATCAACATATCTTTGTCTTGGAAAGGCTGTTAGTTAAGGAAGTGACACGAAATGGTTTGATCGTAGGGCGTGCGTGTACCGATTTGCGATAAAGAATCTTGGGGTATCAACAGTTGTGGGAATACACTGGGACAGAAAGAGCGCGGAATTGGGAGGGAATGGGTGGTTTGAAAAGCGGATGATGTCTATTAGTTATGATATTGGACTTTGGACTGATTTTGGGGGACATTTTAGCGATTTTAATTTTAGTGGTTTCTATGGGTATATGGTGCATAATTAGATGCGATTATAGACATACCAGTTAGATGTAAATGTTCACATAGTGCATGCTTTAGCAGTTGTAGCAGCAGCAGCAGCAGCAGTGGCCGTTTAAAAAGGACAATTTATGCCATGTAGGTAAAACGGTCTGCAAGGTGCAGGTAAATTTAAAGCACTACATACGAGTACTAATGGATATGAACTATCTTGATGGTTTGTACTGTTCGAAGTGTTTCTAGTTTGGTATAGTGGTCTGACACTAATTCAACATAGTTTCAGGTAATTATATTATTTAATGGTAACTCGCCTGTGACTTTTCAATTGAATAAAGCCATCAAGGCTTTGTTTCAGTGGTATGTATTTTATTTGTTGATATTATTTAAACCCGTACGGCTGGATTTCATTCAGGGTTCTTCCTAGTTTCATTTATCTCTGATTATACTATGAAACATTTGGATATACTATAAAACCATGTTAATAACCGATCCGCCGGGAATTTTTGAGGTACCGGTATTTCGGGGTCTGAATCGTCGGGGTTCTGAAGATCTATTTTTATTTACCTTTTAAAGGGTTTTTTGGGGTTTAGTGCAAAAACTCTTTTCTGTGTATTAACAATAATTATTAGAACGGACTTAAGTTTTTTTTTTTTATTACCCCCAAAAATCGTTTTTATTATCAATCAACCATGCAAAAATAATATTATTTGACCCTAGAAGCTCACCCTATGAAAAAGTCTATTGCTTTGCATAGGATGCAGATCGATGATCGACCCTTTGTCGAGTTTACATACCTCTACATATACACATCCACATCGATAAACACCACATTTACCACATATGCACACTTGTACACTTGCTATGAGTAAGTTAAAAAGGTGCATTTCTCGTCAAAGCACAGTCATGTGCACTTTCTCAAATACGTAAATAACAAAGTCTGACGGTTATGCTGGAGGGGGTAATATAGATCTATAACAACGGTCTGCAATTGATACCCAACAAATGCAAAACTGCATCAAACAATAGCCCCATCGCCCTTGAGGCTTAATACGAAGTTTAACCAATTTGAATCTGGCATAATTTTTAACTACAATAATGCAACCTTACAATAGATCTTTATTAGATTAGCAACCTTGCAATTTAACTTCAATACCATCTGATGTAAAGTTTAATATAATAAAATAGTTATTATCATAACATTATTCAAATATAATATCACAATCACAATAAAGATCGTACCATCAGATTGTGTAGTTAACTTTATAATCATGGACCATCTTGTGCAATTACGGTACCTTTTTTTTTTAAATAAATTAGAAAAAAAAAAAGAAAACCCAAGCTCAGGGGTCAATCTCTGGTTATTGTTTTTTTGGCATGTGGTTAGATCTACTTTACTTTGTAATATAGCAATGTTTAGTGGATATAACCATGATTATTGTACTATGACGTATCCCATGAGATCAAAGAACAAAACAATTGCAATCTACAATTCCGATCAGATAAGTTGTAGCTATGTCAAAAACAAGAGTCACACTACTGGTAACAACGTTATGATCCAGTTAATGAAAAATATTATAGATAGGGGTAAGGATTTTAGTAATTTTATTTATTTGGTCATGGTTGAGTTGTGAATATGGATGCAAACGCCGTACAAGTACGGCTTCTAGTTATAAGGTTGCATGCACATTAATTCAATAGCAAGCCGATATATAACCATATGCTATGCACCAAGCACAGTTATGAAGTAGAGGAAAAAAAAAAGGGCCCTTTCCAATTGTTATGAAAGTATTTTCCTTTTCTTGCATCAACAAATGATTTCGATTGTTTTACAATGTAATAAACTTTGTCATGCACTAGTCATAAAATTTGTCATGGAGTTTGTCATGGATTTGTCATGAGGTTTGTCATAAAATGTATGTCACGACTTTAAGATAAATGACAAAGAAGACAAATAACTACCCTATAAAGAGATTAAGATTGTGATAAACTTTAATATAAGGTTGATAATTTTTCAAGCAAAAGCAATATGTTTGCATAATATTATCAAACCATAAAGGGTTCAATAAATATTGTGTGAGCTCATAGTAGTTATTAGATAATAATTCAATAGGGTACGAATAAGGTAGAGTTGCGCTCAATTGTTTGAACGACATTCCAGGGCACACAAAATATGATAAGACTAGTTACTGGAAAGGGTAGCTACCATTTTTGGAACGAAGTGGCCAAGGTGTCTGGTGTGCTGGCTCCAATAGTGCAATTTTTGCACCCTCAAGTAGAAATATCACAGTGGAACAATTGCAGGCTTTTCCGCTAGCATGTGAGAGATAGAGCCAAGAAAAGCTATCTCAATCCCCCGGAGAGATACTAAGAGCTGGTAAGGTATCTGTGCCTGACTATTTTCAGATGGATTTTCCACTACTGGTGGCTATAACTGGGGCTACCTATTAATGTCTATTTGTGACTCTAGCTCGCTCTTTTTGCACCCAATGGGCCAAACACATCGGCAGTTTGGCTGCAACTTTCGCTAAAAATTGCAAACTCCATAAATTGGCATTCTCTGCTTCCTAAAAGGTACATCTTAACGCTATAACAACATCCTAGCTTACTATTGTTACCATACCCCCATGGACCATTGGTATATCTGTGATTATACGCTCAAGTCACACCAAACAGGTCGCATTTGGTTGCCATTTTTGGAAGAAAAACCGTTATTTCGCCAGAACCAAAATCCTCGCCAATTCGACCTACCTGGCCTCGTCAGAACACCTCGCTACGCTCCACAGCAATGTGGTGGTCGTCCAAGCTCTTTCGCGGTCTCGGCTTTGTTTGACATTCTTGGCAGTTGCAGCCGTGTCACGTGACCACATCAGAACTAGCCGCAAAATACCAGGTTTCAAGGTATAAGAGGCCGTTAAAAGGACTGGAGACCATTAAGGTCACTATTGAAAGCCATATGCTGGCTTTACCGCTTGTTTTCGCCCGTCATCTGGCCCCAATTACACAGCCCTATTACCCCTGGCCCCTCAGAGTGACGTCTCGGGTGGCCCCCACACGACCGCGCAAATCGCCAGATCACACCTCCACTTACAACCACCTAATCTCATACTAACCAAAACGAATTAAACCCCCAATTAACCAATCACATCTAATGCCGTTACAGCTAGAGCCTCCAGACGACGGGGACGAGGGTGTGTTCAGATCCGCACCAATGACGCTTGTCCAGTTTTATCTCACGATTGAATTGGCAAGAGACGTGGTCAATTCTTTGGGCCGCCTAGGTAATGTACACTTTAGAGATCTTAACTCAAAGCTTACACCATTTCAAAGAACATACATCAATGAGCTTCGGAATATCGATGGGGTGGAATCCAAGCTTGATTATCTTCACGAGATCATGATTAGACATGGAATAGTTAACTTTGGTGACGTGTATGGAGATCAACAACCATTTTCCAGTTCTAGTGAAATAGAAGAGATTAAACAAAAGATAGAGTATTTCCATGAAAGAATCAGTCATTTGGAGCTGTCATACAACACTTTGGACCACCAGAAGTCGGGACTTTTGGAAAATAGATACGTGGTTAGTGCATTGAATGAATTCCATGGATCTACTTTGGTATCTTCAAGTGATAATATGTTTGAGATTGAAGATGAAACTGAAGATGAAGATGATGTGGCCTTGTTAAACAATCGTAATGAACATTTGGAATCAGCTGATGCTGGTTCTGATTCTCCTGCTGAATTCATGGGTTATAATTCAATTGCTGGTGCTATTGAAACCGATAAAGTTCCAGTTTTAAGAAAAATCTTATGGAGAACCCTTAGAGGTAACTTATATTTCCATGATATTCCAATCAGAGAAAAATTGATCAAAGATGATGAATTCGTAGAAAAGAGTGTCTTTGTGGTTTACATTCATGGTGAATATTTAAGAGATCGTGTTCGTAAGATCATCGCATCTTTAGATGGTAAAATCTATGAAAATGTTAATGGTGGTGAACTGGCTAGACATGCCACTTTAACTGAATTAAACTTACAAATTGAAAACCTTGATAAAATTGTCGACACTACCATGAATCATTTAGTCACTGAATTAAGAATTTTCCAAGAAGTTTTCCCAGAATATTCATATGCCATTCAACGTGAAAAATTGATTTATCAAATTTTAAATAAGTTTGATGAAGATAGTACTAGAAGATGTTTGGTTGGAGAAGGTTGGATTCCAAAGGCTGACTTCCCAATGGTCCGTCAAACCTTAAAACTGTTGGTAAGAGATAGAACCAACCAACCTACTCCAAACTCCCAAGAATCCATATCTTTAGATGATGGTCAACCTAGATCTGCCTCTCCTGATAATTTTGACATAACTAGTTTTGATAGTGATGATTTTGGTTCACTTATTGCAGTTGTGAATGAACTTTCAACCACCAGAACTCCTCCAACTTATCATAAAACCAACAAATTCACCAATGCTTTCCAAACCATTGTGGATGTCTATGGTATAGCTACTTATCAAGAAGTTAATCCAGGTCTTGCAACCATCATTACTTTCCCATTTATGTTTGCCATTATGTTTGGTGATATAGGTCATGGATTTTTAGTTCTTTTGATTGCTTTATACCTTGTCAGAAATGAAGTTCATTTTGGTGCCATGAGAAACAAAGATGAAATTTTTGAAATGGCTTTTAGTGGTCGTTATATTTTATTACTTATGGGAGTATTTTCCATATACACAGGTCTACTTTATAATGATATCTTTTCGAAATCATTAACATTATTCAAATCAGGTTGGGAATGGGAAATCCCAGATGATTACGACCCAAAAAAGCCAATGTCATTGGTTGCAAAGAAAATTGCCGGTAAGACTTATCTATTCGGTTTAGATTGGGCTTGGCATGGAGCAGAAAATAATTTGTTATTCACAAATTCTTATAAAATGAAATTGTCTATTCTTATGGGTTTTTGCCATATGAGTTATTCTCTTTTCTTCAGTTTGGTTAATCACAGATTTTTCAAATCAAGAGTTGATATTATCGGAAATTTCATTCCTGGTCTTTTATTCATGATGAGTATTTTCGGATACTTATCATTAACTATTATATACAAATGGTCAGTTGATTGGATTGGTACTGGAAGACAACCTCCTGGATTACTTAATATGTTAATTAATATGTTTTTATCTCCAGGAACTGTTGATGAACCACTTTATGCTGGACAAAAATACATTCAAGTTCTTTTGGTATTAATTGCATTGGTTTGTGTTCCATGGTTATTGATTTATAAGCCATTGACTTTGAAATTACAAAATGATAGAGCCGTCAAATTAGGTTATTCAAACTTACACACCCAAGCTGAACATTCTATTCAAATTCATGAAGAAGAACAAGCAATTGCATTGGAAAACGAATTGAATTATGATCCACCTGATAATAGAGATTCTTTTGAACAAGGTGATTATCATTTCCCAAATGACATTGAACCATTACATCACAATTCAGCATCTCATGGTGATGGTCATGAATTCAACCTTGGTGATATCGTCATTCATCAAGTCATTCATACCATTGAATTTTGTTTGAACTGTGTTAGTCACACAGCTTCTTACTTAAGATTATGGGCTTTATCTTTAGCTCACTCCCAATTATCCACTGTTTTATGGTCCATGACTATTCAAAATGCTTTCGGAACCACAGGTGCTTTCGGTGTTTTCATGACTGTAGTATTATTTGGAATGTGGTTTATCCTTACCTTCTGTATTTTGGTTTTAATGGAAGGTACATCTGCTATGTTGCACTCTTTGAGATTGCACTGGGTTGAAGCCATGTCCAAGTTTTTTGTGGGTGAAGGTTACGCTTATGAACCATTTAACTTTAAGGAAATAGACGTATAGATCGATCAAACCAAGGAAATTAAATATATGAGTCTTGATCATAACGATTTTGTTTAATTTGTCTATTAAGATAGGTGATTGTTGGAGATATTTTATAGGAATAGAATGAATTAAAGGGAACTAAATGTAGATCTTTTACAGTAATGTACCATTATTTGAAGCCTAGTACAAGCACTCGTGGTTTGTATCTGAACTAGGTTATGTTGGCTTAGTTCAAAGTCGAAAGTAAGAAAGAGGTTATAGCTTTGCCAAAGTTTATTATTGGAAAAATCTTTATCTAAAAAATACTAGTTACTAACCACAACTTCCATACCTCTTTAACTATTATTATTTCAAGCTGTTGACAACCACCACCCAGTGCTCCTAAGCTTGGCTGAGTCTTTAAGCATTGAGGTGCTTTACTCGTTATGCTCATTTAGGTACACTAAAAGTATCTCTGCTTATTTATTATTGTGGCTCATAAGATGCAACTAAATTTTGCAGCCATATAATAGTGAACAGCCTCGTTCATGCCATACAGAAACACATAAACCATAATAAATCCAGGTTATGGAGAATGGAATTGGTTTGTGAATCATCTAGACTTGAAAATTACTTCTGGTTGGTTTTGTCAAAGATTTAAAGTTAATGGGTGCAAAATTTTCATAACGCCTGACGGAGCCTTCGGAACAACGTCAAGGTAATACTAAAATTGGTATATAAGTCGTGACATTTCGTTGCTATTTACATTTTTAATCTAAACTAAGACTAGTCACTAACATCAAAGAGCTTAGCGTTACTTCGTTATTTTTTTTTTTTAATGAACTGATTTCTATCAGATTTAACTTATGAGTACCTGACCCTATAAGGTCCAAGGGGAAAATCGCATCATTTTGAACGAATGACAAGTAGTATGGGTGATTATAAACTCACCATGCTAATGAAGTTATTTGGGACGTTGGCCCATTCTAACAGCTGCCCATAATCCTCCTAAACAGAGCGTACTGGCAGCAAGCAAAACACCATTATAGATTATGGAATTCTGGTAATCACTGGCTTTTTTACCTGCACCAATGACCATGGCACCTGCGACTGGAGGACCTATCATGGAGCCCAAGCCTCTAGAGAAGTACATCAAGCTACTCATGGCCTGATAGTTGGCTGCTCCAAAGATATCCACCAAACAAGTTGGTAAAAGACTGATGATGGCCCCAGAGAAAATTCCATACATCACTACAAACGTAATGAAAGTTCCTCTAAGTTGGACCATCCACAAGGCAAATACGGATGCAGCACTTAAAACACTGCAAATTAGAATCATATTGAGTCTACCGATTTTATCACCTCCAAACCCAAGTATAATTTTAAATATAGCATTAATACCGTTGTTTAAACCAATGAACAAAGCACCTTGACTCTCAGTGAATCCAAGAGTCTGGCAATATTTGGACATATAGATAAGAGGGATAATATAACCAGCAGATTGCAAAAAAGAGCCACCAAGCTGAAGCCATACTTTAAATGAACCCAACTGATTAATATTGAATAATTTATTATTGTGGACCAATTTCATATCTGGAGACAATTTAACCAAGAAACTGGAAGAAATCGTCACCACCAAATTGACCAAGCCCAAGATTCGAAGACACCATTGCCAACCTACACGAGAAATAAGGTATCGCGTGAGGTTGGCAATAGCCAAACCTCCAAACCCCGTACCACTGAAAAGTGCACCCATTGCAATTGCTCGATGCTGATTGAAATACATTGGTGCACATACTACTGGTGGTAGATAGATAAGACTAGCACCCACACCATACAAAAGCCCTTGGGTCAAAATAAATTGGTAAAGCTGAGTAGATGAACCAGCCAAGATCAATCCTAAAGACATTAAGATTGAACCTGCCAACATAATTTGCCGAGGACTGAATTTGCTCATAAGAGACTTGTTAAAGATCCCACAGATATAGGTGAGCGCACTGCCAAAGGTACCCACAATAGCCACTTGAGAATTAGTGGAATTGTGGAGAGGTCCCTCATTTGAGGTATAATAATCTTGGAAAACACCATACGAGAAACCTGTACCAAAAACCATAAAATTACAGAAAAATCCGGCAGTTACGACTGCAATTCCATCTCTAGAATCCCACACTTGGTCAAGAAAAGTGTTGAGTTTATCAGGCAACAAGCCTGCAAATGGAGAGATGTTTTGGGTATGTTCGCCGAAGGGATGATCATCATGATCAAGATGTTGAACACGCAGCAGCAGCAGCAGGATTGGCAGCAGCAGTATCGGCGCCAACAGCAGCAGGAGCTGAAGCAGAGGCAGAAGCAGCGGCAGAAGCAGCAGCATCGGCATCAGCATCGGCATCAGCAGCATGAGCACATGTTCAGGTGGTTGTGTAGGTTGTGGAGGAGATGGTGGTTGTTGCTGAAGTGATCGCATTGGGTAAGAGGCGCTTTGATCATATTGTCGCAATTCTTGTGATTCAGGTTCAAGTTCATGTTCACGCTCATGCTCACGCTCATGCTTACGCAATCCCCGGGTTGATGGAACCTCGCTAAACGATCTTAAGTGAGCATTTTGAGGTACATCCTCAGGAACCAATGAACCCCAGCCAGTGGGTACAGAGATATTTGATGTAGAGTCTAATGCAGTCATCGCACTTGCGTATGAAACTGATTAATAAGATCGAAGTAATGCTGTCCAATGCTTTTCGCCCGCGGGATTGTTTATTCGTTAATGACTTTACTACCCCAAGAATGCGGTTTTGTGGTAATTTGTGGTAATTTGTGCGTCCATGTTCAACACTGTACTACTTTGTGATTCCCCAGCGCTCTCGATATTAAACAAGGAACTTTCGGATACTAGTTAAAGATCCTCGGAACGTCCAAATTAGGGGTGAGGTAATTATAGGCTTAGGACCCATCGGCTTTGTTACCACTTATAGGAAGGATCAGTTCCGGTGGGGTATATTTAAGGTTGGGAGATGAAAAGATCATCTTTATGTTTATGGTTCCTAGTTTATATCCGGGAGTTGCAGTTGGTGCTACTTATGTTGTTCTTCTTTTTTTTTTTTTTTTTTTTTTTTTTTTTTTTTATAAATAAATGGGGCTTGATGCTTGCCCCTTTTTCTTTTTGGGTTAACTTTCCCAATAGGTTTTGGGTTTT